>BQNB010007923.1:0-17967 GCA_026074375.1 Tanacetum coccineum | reverse complement strand
CGATTTATCTAAAATCTTTACGATCAACATGATCTAACTGAACTTCCTATGATCACCACGATCTAACTAACCTTCCTATGATCACTATGATCTAACAACTATACACACATTCACAATGTACACAAATAATTTACAAGATATAAGACAATTGCAACAAAGTTACAAGGACACACACTAAGCTATAATACTTCTTCACTTGATGGTAAGAAGTATTCTTCTCTTGCACTTAAAGATATAACCTTAGATCACTTGGAAACAAAGACTTATAATTTAATGATCAAAGGAAAGAAACAAATGTATAAACTGATTTAGAACAAAAAGAATGTGTGTGCAAGAGGTGGAAAAATCATTTGGGAACAATCTAGTATTTATAGGCAAAGCTGGGAGCTTTTTGTCTAGCCGGCCCCCTTAGCTCATGTGTCGGCCCCCTTATCACTAAATGGGCTACCCTTATATTTAAAGGGGCTGCCCAGTCCAAGACGCTCCTTTTTTTGTCTTTTCCAGGGGAGGTGTTTTCTAGAACATTTCTAGCCCTTTTTAGGTAGAAAATTTGAATTCAAAATATTTATTATGAATAAAACATTTTTTTAAATGTAAATACATATTTATTCAAAATACGAATCTCAATCTTTACGAATCTCATCTAAACTAATGCCATAATCTACGAGAGCTTGTTTCATCCGTAGTGCTTGTTGACATGCCTTTCCGGTGCTTACATATTCAGCTTCGGTAGTGGAAATAGCAAGATCGGTTTTTTTCTTTGAAAACCAAGATATTAAACAACATCCTATAAACGTACAAATACCACTAGTGCTTTTTCCATCCACATAATCTCCCGCATGATCAGAGTCGGCATATACTATAGTTTCTATGCCAGACCCCTTAGGATACCATAATCCTAAGTGCGTAGTACCTTTAATGTATCGGACGTTTAACCGCTTTAAGGTGAGAGGTTTTGGGATCCTCTTGGAAGCGTGCACAAAGGCAAACACTAAACATAATTTCGGGCCTACTTGCCGTAAAATATAACAAACTACATATCATACCTCTATATTTTGGTATTATCTACGGAATCACCTTCTACGTCTTTTGTGAGTTTCGTTTCTGTAGACATAGGAGTTTTCATTGGCTTAGAGTCTTCTAATCCAAATTTCTTAAGCATTTATTTTATATATTTTGACTGAATAAAGAATATACCATCTTCTAATTGTTTTATTTGTAATCCTAAGAAGAAGTTAAGTTCCCCCATCATACTCATTTCAAACTCATCGTGCATGATCTTGGCAAAATCATCGCACAACTCTTGACAAGTTGATCCGAATATAATATCATCGACATATATTTGGAAAATGATGAGGTTAGAGTCCCTTTTCTTAGTAAAGAGTATGTTATTTACCATTCCTATTGTATAATCATGTTTAATAAGAAAGGCTTTTAATCTATCGTACCAAGCTTTAGGAGCTTGTTTGAGTCCATAAAGCGCTTTCTTGAGTCTATAAACATGATTAGGTTTTGTGAAGTCAATGAATCCTAAAGGTTGTTCCACGAAAACCTCCTCATTGATAAAACCATTAAGGAATGAACTCTTTACATCCATTTGAAATAATTTAAAGTCTAGTGCGCATGCATAAGCTAATAATATTCTTATAGATTCTAATCTAGCTACGGGTGCATAAGTTTTGTCATAATCAATTCCTTCTTGTTGATTATAACCTTGAGCAACTAGCCTAGCTTTATTTCTAGACACGACACCATTCTCATCAAGCTTATTTCTATATATCCATTTGGTTCTAATTATGGTCATATTCTTAGGGTTAGGGACTAATTCCCAAACATCATTTGATAAAAATGGTTTAATTCTTCTTGCTTAGCAATTACCCAACTTTCATCTTTTAAAGCTTCATCTATATTTTTAGGTTCTATGGTTAAAAGAAAACAAAGAAATTACTTTTGTCTTGAGCTTGTGATCTAAGAGTTCTTTGATTTAGATTACCAATAGCATTTTCTAATGGATGACTCTTAGATTCTTTAATGTTTATGATTCATTATTTTCTAAAGATTTATCTTCGAGATCATTGCCTAAGGGTCTTGTTTTATTAACCTCAATAACTTCTTCTTCAACTAAATCATCGGTAATGTTTTAAGAAGGGGAGGAGTTTCATCGAATGTTACATTTAAGGATTCTTCGACTTTCATTGTTTGTTTGTTCAGAATTATATATGCTTTACTATTTTGTGAATATCCTAGGAAAACATCTTCGTACGACTTTGGGTCAAACTTGGGGAGGTAATCTTTTGTACTAAGAATGAAGCATTTAATTCCAAATATTTTGAAGTAATTAAGATTAGTTTTTCTACCTTTTAATAATTCGTATGGAGTTTTTCCTAGAATGCATCTAATGGAAATTCTATTGATTATGTAGGTTGATGTATTGACTGCATTACACCAAAAATTTTATGGGATAGATTGTTCTTTTAACATAGTCCTACTCATTTCTTATAGAGTACGATTCTTTCTTTCTACTACCCCATTTGATTGTGGAGTACGAGGAGCGGAAAAATTATGAGTAATCTCATTAAAGTCATAATAGTTTCTGAGTTGTACTTCATTGTCAAATTCCCGACCATGATCCGTTCTAATTGACACTATGGAACATCCTAATTTGTTTTGAATAATTTTACTAAATATTTCAAATTTTTCAAAGGTTTTGGTTTTATTTCCTAAAAATCTAGTCCATGTAAATCGAGAATAGTCATTTACAATAACTAAGGTGTAACGATTTCCTACATAACTCCGTATAGTGGAAGGTCCGAACAGATCCATGTGTAATAGTTCTAAACATCTAGTCGTCGAAACTATATTTTTGGCTTTGTGGCTAGTATGAGCTTGTTTTCCAATTTTGAAAGCATCACAAAAATGTCGGTCGAATTTAAGCTTGGGTAGATTTCTAACCAGCTCCTTAGACGATAAAGATTGAATTAAATCAAAAACTTTCAATTGGTATTTTTTATTTTGTACTGTAGAATTCTTTTCCTTGTGGGACAAAAATATATTTTATCTTCCGGTTTATTTCATAGTTTCATCACATACAATCCCCTTTTTCTAATTCCTCTACCTATGACTTTTTCGTCTTTAATTATTTCGCTATCATGTTCGGTAAATATTTCTTTGCACTTATTATCACATATTTGACCGATACTAAGTAAGTTAAATTTTAGATTATCTACGTGCTCAACATTTTCAATAATTAGGGAGTCATGAGAGATCGTACATTTTCCTATGATGTTACCACGCAAGTTACTTCCAAAGATAACATTACCTCCGTTGTATGCTTGATATGTCAAAAATAGCTTCCTTCTAAATATTTTTCCGATTCCATAGATCGATTCAAGTTTTAAAATATAATTTATTTTAAAAATCTTGTTTGACGTGGCTCTGGTACCAATTGTGGAAAACTAGAAGGGGGTTGAATAGTTTACCACTTTTTAATTTAATGTATGGTTTGTTTATAAAAACTTAGATTCGACTTTATGTGAATTCAATATGTGCACAATATGAACAGTACATCTAAATAAGTAAGTGATAATAATATATGAAATAAAAATGCATGACAAGAGATGAGAGTTAGAAAGATTAAACCACAACACAAGGATTTATAGTGGTTCGGTAATGAAGCACCTCTTCGCCCTACTCCACTCCTCGAGCACCAAACTCGGGAGTTTTCTTCACTATGTCAACAACAAGCTCCCTTTGGGCGGAGAAAACCGTACACAACTAAGCTTACATCGTTTTCCGACACTAAGCCAAATGTCGGGTTCTAATCTTATCTAGAACCAATCTACCACACCTTTTGTATTTTGAGGACTAAAATACTAACCGCACTATCAAGACTTCATTTCACCAATACACTAACACGATCACCCCGATTTATCTAAACTCTTTACGATCACCACGATCTAACTAAACTTCCTACGATCACCACGATCTAACTAACCTTCCTATGATCACTGCGATCTAACAACTATACACACCTTCACTATGTACACAAATAATTTACAAGATATAATACAATTGCAACAAAGTTACAAGGACACACACTAGGCTATAATACTTCTTCACTTGATGGTAAGAAGTGTTCTTCTCTTGCACTTGAGGATATAAGCTTGGATTACTTAGAAACAAAGGCTTATGATTTAATGATTAAAGGAAAGAAAGAAATGTATAAACTGATTTACAACAGAAAGAATGTGTGTGCAAGAGGTGGGAAAATCAGTAGAGAACAGTCTAGTATTTATAGGCAAAGCTGGAAGCTTTTTGTATGGCCGACCCTCTTAACTCATGTGTCGGCCCCCTTATCACTAAGGGGGGCGCCCTTATATTTAAGGGGGCCGCCAAGGCCAAGACGCTCCCTTTTTTGTCTTTTCTAAGGGAGGTGTTTTCTGGAACATTTCTAGCCGTTTTTAGGCAGAAAATTTGAATTCAAAATATTTATTTTGAATAAAACATTTCTTTTAAATGTAAAAATGTTTGTAACATTTTTATTAAAAAATGTGAGGTTGAATAAAAATTCCTTTGATCATAAAATGCATTAAGCATTTATTTATTCATACCTTTAAGTGATTAAATTTTCAAAATAAAAATTTACTACTAATTACTTGTTTACGTTTAATTTTACATTGAGCATTTTTACATTTTGTGATTATCAAAACGTAGAGAGATCGAAAAATATTAATAACATTTTTAGGCATTTTTTTCTATTAACAAGGTACATTAGTCTTTTTGCACTTTTTGTTGCTCAACATGTGACTGTGTGTTATTATTTAAAGTTCCGCATGTTTCCCTAAAAGTGACTTGCTTGTTCCTAGTCAAAGGGGTAGTAGCAACCTTTTTATCTCTTTTACTGAATTCTTTCGGACTAGTGCCCATAACATATTCTAACAATTACTGAGATCGTTTAGTGTAAAAGCAGGCATTTTTAAGCGCATTATCTAATGGTCTTTCAATTCTAGCCTCTTCTACTATCTCACGAAGTGTTTCTACACTTTCCTTAAGATGTTTGAGATAATCTAGATGAACTTTCCTAATGTTCCTATTGCGAGGGAGGATTGGTTCAACATCGATTGCATACATACTAGGAGCAAGAACTTTTGGTTTTACAGTATTCATAGTGACGCATTCCATTTTTCCTTTTAGCTGAGCCTTTAGTTTCTCATTTTTAGTTAACAAAGAAGATGTCTTTTCAATAGTTTTAGCACGCGTTATCTTAATAGAATCATATAATTCCTTGTAATGTTCCTTAACTTTTTCATTCTCTGCCCTAAAACACTCATTTTGTTCTTGAAGAGCAGTGACATGTTCTGTTAACTCTATGTTCTGAGAATCTAAGGCCTTAAAATCAAGAGTACGATCTGCCTCACTACGTCTGTCATTCATGTTAGAGATTTGCACTTTCAATTGTCTAATTGTGTTGTTATTTCCTTGAAGCTGCTCTTTCATTTTGTTGATTTCAAAAAATGAATCAAATTCAGGAGCTCCTGAGCTGTCTGTGATTTGTTGGTTCCAAAACGTTCTTTAAGATTTTGATATTTCAATTGAAAATTTAGGTGATCCACCTCAAGGTTGGAAATTTTTTTTATCATTTCACTATGATCATCTTTTTGAATCTTATTTTTTAATTTAGAAATCCCAGCTTCAAGTTCTACCTTACGTGCTTGTTCTACAGTGTAAGCATCATGCATTTTAGAAAATCTAAATACATTATTCACAGCATTCATTACACTATACAACAATTCATTTGACAAACAATCAGCAAGTAGATACTCATTTTCAATGAGAAGGTTTTTCCTTTAAATTTCAGCACATTTCTTGTCCACAGCATTTTGTTTAACCTCAGCTTCTATTTGTTCAAAAATCTCTTTAATTTCTTTAACTTCTTTAATGAGAGCCGTTTGGATTCCCTCAAAATGTTCTTTAACCGTTTTGAAAAATGGAATTACTTTAGTAAGATAACACTCTTTTGTTTGTTCAAAACCCCTTTCCCCTTCTGTGAGACCACAGGAGGTAATTCTCTTTTTACATGTTTTATCAAATTCTGAAAAAAGTTGTATGAGTGTATAAATATTAATTTTCACTTGACTTTTTGTTGGAAAAACCCTGGGGACAAGCTTTGCTGGGGTATTGGGTGGGTACACTGTCATTTCTAAAATTAGTTTCAGAATGAAAGACCAAAATATCTATTCTGCGGACAATTGTCTCTATGGTGTAGAAGTTGCAAGATAATTCTCTTTCGAGTAATCTGGTGGTGCAATCTTAATCTTATTTTTAACCCACATAGGGCTTTTCATTTTCTCAAGCATGTTCTTTCTAGTTATCTCAACTAACTCAAGAGTATCCTATGAGTCATGCACAATAGCAGGGGCACGATTGGTCTTGACTATTTCATGACAATTATAGAGAGCAGATTGAACTTGCATTGCACTGGTGAGATGTAAGAGATTTTTGTAGCCTATTGCTACCTTTTTCTTTTCATCATAAAAAGGTTTTGGTTTACATAGCATGTGTACTATTTGAAGAGACTGATCTTGTTTGACTAATTTATCTTCAACTTTTCTTTTATTGCTTTCATATCCAAAAAATCTTTAAGGTATTTATTTTCTTTATATTTAAAATCCTTTTTCAAAGTTGCTACTTCATCTTTTATTAACTTGTTATGGTCAGTGGTAGAATTAAGTTGTATTTTTACAGAATGAAGTTCCTTTTTCAAAGATTCTTCCTTAATGTTACGGTCAGTGATAATTATTCTCAATTGTTCATCAATCTTTTTTTCTATTTCAGTTAATTCAAACCTTTCCCTTTTTTCATAAATCTTGACTTGTTCCTTATATCTCGCAAGTTCAGTAGTTAATGATTCATTAACTACTTTGTTCTGCTCATCAGCAAAAATACATTGGGCAGCATGTTCATGCATATTATTGATTATCATCATTAAAGTATCATTTGGCACAAAAGATACATTACTTTGTACAACATGCTCTGCGTTGTTCTTCACACATTATTCATACAGAATAATATTACTATCACTCGTATATTTAGCATTAGAGTTAACAACGTAGTTTTGTTGTACATCGTTTTGCATCTCGTGTACTTCATGATACTCAGCAACAGTATCTAGATAGTTATCATGATCTTGTACCTCAGATAGAATGTCCGAATCATATGATAGACTAGCTTTATCATAGATTGGATCGGCTGATGATAGAGTTGCCATGAACATGGTCTGTGCAGTAGGAGCCTCATCAACATCAAAGTCAAAAGCATCACATTGATCAGCTTGAAAGACCTGGTCTACATTGAGTGCCAAATCTTGTACTAGTGGCTCATCCACATCATTATCAAAAGTGCTATCTTGTCCACTAGCAATAAACAACAACTGCTCTTCATCCAAAACAACTCCATTCTTGTTAGGTTATCATTTCAACATCACACACACGAAAATATAAGACTTTTAGAGAGAGAAAGCGGTTTTAGATAGAGAAAGAACTATAGAGAATAAAAGAAAGAAAGATGGTTGATTATGAGAATGAAAGAAAGAGAACCAACACCCTCTCCACACTTGCAGAGGGCTTTATATAGTACATAGGAGGCCGGCCATGGTGTTTGAGTAGGCTTCCATTATGACAACCGAGATTTGAGCAGGTTAGTTTATATCTTTAGATTCAGCTAAGAGTTCATTTTATGTGTTTAGGGGTGGTGATATGTGATTTTATGTCTGCTAAGTGGGATAAGTAATGTGCGTAATATCATTTGAAGGTGTATGGGAATCTCATTTTGTGTGAGTTTATGTTTGGTGACGAGTATTCCATTTGTTCACGTTTAGTGATAATGGAAAGGAATGGCGTATTGCATGTAATGCTACGTCAATAGTTGGATGATTTAGTGATAAGCGTTTGTGAGAATTGTGGCCTTTTAGAAATGAAATAAGTGAGTGAAATATAGATGTTTGTGGCAAACTTTCTAAAAATAGAAAGTGGTTTGGTGAAATGAAAGTTATTTTTAGAAAGGTTAGTAAGTAGCGTTTAAGTAAAAAAGTTTAATCAAATTAGCTTAGGTTTTTATAAAAACTTAAGGAAATGAAGTAAATTAGTTAATAAAAAAAATATATAAAATATATATAATATATATAATTATTAAGGGTGCGTCCGGTTTAGGGTTTAAAGAAAAAAAATATTTTTTTTTTTGGCTTATTTGAGTTGGGCTAGGACTAGAAGGAAATAGTTATAAAATCAACTTGGCCCATCCCTTTTCCCTTCTTCTTGTTGCCGTGCAATTGAGGTCCCAAAACTCTAAGGAAGACAAAAATTTTGTTCAAGAAATCTATGTGTTAGATCGTGTTAATTTAAGTAAGATCGTTAGGTATGTTCTTCTTCTTTGTTTATTCTTTTAATTCATGTAACATAATTTATGATGGATAATTGGGGTTTCATAACATCTATAATTAATGATATAATAAACATGTTATAATGATTAGGGTTTAATTAGAAGCTTATGGGTGCAATTGGTTAGGTTTAATTCACGTTAAAACTTGAATTAGGGTTTGGCAGAATTAGGGCTGTGTTGTTTTGATGATATCTTGATGATAGAAACGAATATTGATATGTTTCTGGAGTCTATGAATAAGCCAAAAGAGTATACGTTTTAGAAAATCCAGCCTCGATAGTTTTTAAGGTCGGGAAGTCATTCAAATGTTGGTTACACTAAAAGTTGTCAAAACAGTAAATACGGGTCAGATTTAGGTCATGTTTATGAGGGTAAAACCCTAACTTAAAATTCGAATTGAGCTTAGCCCTTTTACAGTAGCTAAGTTCCATATGTATATAGAGAAAACCTAGAAGGTTACCTTCTAATTTTATGTCTAAGTATGGTTAATAAGTCCAAACTTTTTAGTGTGCAATTAGATCCGAATTGGGACTGTTTTGAAGTTTGATTTTCTTAGGAGTACTTTTGCATGTAAATGCTTTTGTAAATCCAAAGGTAGTTAATATACTCATAAATGAGCATGGGTAATTTTTGGTATGAATTATGAGGGTCATTAAGTAATGGTTTAGGGTATGTAAAGTCATGATAAAATTCTGCAATTCTGAGTTAATTATAAGTAACTAGTGGAAGGAGTTAATGAAGTGGTTAAGTTTGGGCATGGTGTCGGGGTGACCCATGATGGTTAATTAAACCCTTAGACATCCATCATATGAGTGTTACATGGACATGAGCTTTTAGCTTGGTCGCGTGTAACACATTTGTATTTGTATTGTGTAGCTTGTGTGGATATTGTTTGGAAGCTGCTTGTGCTTTAGGTGAGTTTCATAGCCCCTCTTTTCTTATGATTTATTGGGGTGGAAATGATGCTTGTGGTTTGAAAAGTTTTAATTGCTGTGATTATGTGGTTTTACTTGAGGCATGAACAGTTATGTGGTTATTATATGTGATGTGCTTTATTGTTGTGTGGTTGGTTGGAGCGGAGGGGTACGCCTATCCCATTGCTGTGTGATTTCGGTTAGAGGGTAGTGGTTCTACCTATTTAAATCCAACTAGAGGGTTAAAATAAGACTCAATTATGTGTGATTCCGATTAGAGGGTAGTGGTTCTACCTATTTAAATCTAATTGGAGGGTTGAAATAATACTCAATGTTGTGTTGGTCCAAGCCTAAGTATAAGTTCCAGCTGGTAAACTTTTAGATGCGTAAGTAACATATTTGGGATCGGGGATAACGTTCCTACCCAGTGTTATGAGTTGTTGGATCGCGGGTAACGTTTCTACCCGTTTATGGTGAGATATGCGTTGGATCAGGGGACACGTTCCGTCCTAGTTATGGTTGTTTATGCGTTTGCATGTCAGCCTGTATTATTGCTAGCTTAACTGCCCTACCATGTTTTATTTTATTAATCACAGTAATTGATTTAAATCTTGTATTGGTGTCGTAAAACCTATGACTCTCACCAACTTTATGTTGACGTTTTTAAGCATCATTTTCAGGTGAGTATCGTGATGATAAGAAGGATGTTAGGAAGAGTGGCTAGAGAGACCCTAGGCATTGCTTGTGGAGTTGTCTTTTCTAGTCTTTTCATTTATGACATTTGTTTTGCCTGATACTTGTTTGTTGGAGATTGTTAGTATTTGAATTATTTTGTTTTGTATACGACATTACTTTAGTAATGCAAGACTCCTTTATCTTGTATTGGGTATTGTCATGACACATAGTGTCCATTTGATTATTTCCTTTATTTAGATTTCCTTATAGTAGACACCATTGTGTCGTGATGATATCCATGATGTTACGCCTCGTGTTTCCGCCTAGGCGGGGTGTGACATATTGGTATCAGAGCCTTTGGTTATAGAGAAGTAGGTGGTTGAGCCTAGACTATAACCTAGGGGTCCTTCATGTAGATGCATTTAGGGCTTAAGTGTTTGATGCTATAACTGCTATGCTTCCCCCTCTATTTTTGTATAGCTTATATATCTCGTATTTTGCTAAGTTGTTATTAAGTTATTTTGCCTACCCTTATCTGGTATGATATGTATTACTTTCTTAGTAATTTAGCTATGTTTTTCCCCCACCCGTAAGAAGTCTCGTTGGGGAACCATTTTCTCAACTGGACTTAAGCATTATAAGGATCCATAAGAGGAGCCTTTTAGGGAACCAAAGGAGATAGGATAGTTGATCGTTTGTCGGATGCGCGTAGTAGGGCTGGACCCGCGGAGTCAAGTGATTCTTGCGGAGGCAAAGTCAAACCCAAGCGAGGCCCAGCATAAGTTTATTTCGTCCTTTACCTCATCATGTTGTTATTGATTATTTCTTTCGGATATTTCGTATTTTAGGAGTTGTTGCGAGATTTTCGTTCCTATATGTCGTTTTGATTTTATATTGATATAAGTAAGTAGTTAATTGATGGAGCATCCTTTATCTGTTAAGTTGGAGTGGTTTAAGATGTGCAATGTGGTATATGTGCTCATATGTGAATTATGATTGAAATGTGTAATCTTGAAAGTAAGTACACGTGTGAAAGAGGCACTTATAATTATGGTGGCCAACATAATTATAAAGGCATCACACACGTAGACTTGTGACCATGATTGCATTTATTTGTGTTTGGTTATAAGGTGGTAGTGTATTATGTTTTCCTTTTTGATATGTGTATTCATGATAAAGATGGTGGTATGGGTAGAGAATTTCTCTCTTACCCTAATTGGAGGATATGTTGAGTTAAGTTGTATAGATAGTAAGTTTGCCTTCTATCTAGTAATTGCGGATACCTATTATTGCTATTATAGAGGTTTCTCGTTTGCTCGGTTGTTTGTTCGGATTTCCTAAGTCTAAGCTTAGCATCCCTTCATCGTACTTTGTTATTAAGGATACCTGATTTTCCTCATTCTACGTCTTGATGTATATTGGTTGTTCGGATCTGCTCTTTCGGATATAAGTGCGTTTCATTAGTTCTTTCGTTGCATTCATTACTTGTATGGGTATCAAACGTTTCTTTTAAGCACTAATTGTTCCTAACATATTAATGTAGATCGTTACTCCTTTCTTTGTATATCCCTTGGTTTTTGTAACCCGTTGGCGACGTGTTAGTATCGATGCTTTTAGGTTTGCTCCGTTGATCGTTATTTTGGATAAGACCTTACGTTTTCTTTTGGGTATGTAACGTCTTGCATGAGTTTTCTTGTACGAGTTCGTTTGATTCTATTTTGAGTATATGGTTCCTGGTATTTTCTTTTGTTTTCAAACAATAAATTTGTGTTAGAGTCTGTACGGTGTTTTACGATCCCTTTTGGTATTATGGTGTCCTTTGTGGAGTAACATATTTTATAATTTTTATTTTATTATAAGTTTAAAGTGATTCATAGTGGTAAGGTACGATACACCATTAGATAACCATCTCTAGATTTTTATGACAACCAGAATGAATTTTTTTACAGATTACATTTAAGATAATTTTATTTATTATTTAAAATGATTTTTATACTTAAAGTGACTTTCTTTATTTTAAATTTATTTTTATAAACTAACACATTTGTGTTTGTATTGTGTAGCTTGTGTGGATATTGTTTGGAAGCTGCTTGTGCTTCAGGTGAGTTTCCTAGCCCCACTTTTCTTATGATTTATTATGGTGGAAATGTGTCAACATGCTGGTTGAGATGTTATGTATGGTTTTGTAGGGTTAGATGATGTGTTGATAGGATCAGTTTTGGGTTAAAAACCCTTTCCCACTCTTCCTAATGTGCGTTAATAAACTATCTTTAATCAGAAGGTTCAACACGGAACAAATGACAACGAAAATGGGCAACCCGACATCGCTGCCATCATTGCGCAGCAATTGCAAAATATCATTCCCCAGATCGTCACTCAAGTGATAAACAACGTGAACAACGGAAATAACAACAACAACAATGGAAATAACAACAACAATGGAAATAACAACAACAATGGGAATGGTGGGAACAATGGGTGTTCCTACAAGGGATTTCAGGCGTGTGGCCCTAAGGAGTATAACGGAAAGGGAGGGTGCTATAGCAACTACCTCCCTTTGATTGAGAAGATGGAGAATGTACTTGACAATAGTGGGTGTTCTGAGAATCAAAAGGTAAAGTATGCTGCCAGTTCGTTTGTTAACAAGGCACTGACATGGTGGAACACTCAAATCCAGGCAAGAGGCCGTGAATCAGCAATTGGTATGACCTGGAATGATTTTAAGGATCTGCTGGTGGAGGAATTTTGTCCAAGTAATGAAATGGAGAGGTTAGAGAATGAATTTTGGAATCACAAGATGGTAGGAGCCAACCATGCAGCCTATACGGATCGATTCCATGAACTAGCCAAACTGGTTCCACATCTGGTGACACCTGAGTCGGTATGCATCAAGAGGTATGTAGCGGGATTAGCACCTGAGATTAGGGGAATGCTCAAGGCGACTCAGCCAACAACTATCCAGAATGCAATTCTGAGAGCTAGTATACTCACCAACGAGGCTATTAGCTGTGGTACCTTGTCAAAGAGTAATGAGAAGAGGAAGGCGGTAGAAGAGGATGCTAAGTCTGGAGGGTCATGGAGGGATAAAAAGAAGGCGAAGGTGGGACCGGGTTATGTGGCAACAGCCCCTCCTAAAAATGAGTTTTTGAATCAATACCCCAAGTGTACCAAATGCGATACCTCAACCGAGGTGGAGAGATGTAGGTTGTGTTTTACCTGTAACTGCATAGGCCTGGCCATTTTGCTAGAGAGTGTCGGGCACCATTTAAGCGAGCAGCTCCGGTGAATGAGGTTAGAGTGGGTAATAATAAGAAGGTTTGTTACGAGTATGGGAGCAGTGATCATTTTCAATACCATTGTCCCAGGTTGAACCGAGCCCCGGGTCAAGCAGGGAATCCATTGGCATTAGAGGGAAATCATAACAACCGAAATAATGGAAATCAAACTCGGGGAAGAGCTTACAATGTGAATGTGAATGTGGCTGAGGCTTCGCAGGATCCTAAAGTGGTGACGGGTACTTTTTCTTTGAATAATTCTTTTGCTATTGTACTCTTTGATTCTAGAGCTGATTATAGTTTCATATCTTCTGAATTTGTGTCTCTGCTAAATGTGAAACCTAGTATTACGAATCCTAGTTATGTGATAGAAATAGCAGATGGTAAAAAGGTAGAAGTTGACAGGATTATACGTGGTTGCAAACTAGAACTAGGAAATTCCTTGTTTACTATAGATTTAATATCGTTGGGTCATGGAAGTTTTGATGTGATTGTGATGATGGATTGGTTGTCTCAAAATACGGTCGTGATAGTATGTCATGAAAAGGTGGTTGAAATACCATTGATTGGGGGTGAGATACTTAGGGTACAAGGAGAGCGTACGTTAGGAGTAGGCAAAACTTTAATGAACGTAAAAGTAGATGAACCAAAGGTGGGTGATATTTTTGTGGTGCGGGATTTTATTGATGTGTTTCCGGAGGATTTGTCAGGACTACCGCCGCAGAGACAAGTTGAGTTTCGCATAGACTTAATTCCTGGAGCAACGCCTGTTGTAAAGTCCCCTTATCGTTTAGCACCTTCGGAAATGCAAGAATTGTCTTGGCAACTTCAAGAGTTACAAGACAAGGGTTTTATTTAACCTAGTCATTCTCCGTGGGGAGCACCTATGTTGTTTGTTAAGAAGAAGGATGGCTCTTTTCGTATGTGTATTGATAAGGGAATAACAAGTTGACAGTTTAAGAATCAATATCCTCTATCCTAAATTGACGACTTATTTCATCAACCTACAAGGTTCGCGTATTCCTTTTCCAAGATAGAATCTCGATCAGTTATCATCAGCTCCAGAGTACATGAGGATGATTATTCCTAAAACACAGCATTTAGAACAAGGATGGTTTTATTGAGGTTAACCCGTTATGCCTTTTGGACTAACCAATCCCCATCAGTCTTTATGGATCTGATGAATTGAGTATGCAAACCGTATCTAGATAAGTTCGTCATTGTTTTCATAAGAAGACATTTTGATTTTACTCGAAATGTGAAGAGCGAGCATCGAGGGCATTTGAGTTAGTTTTAGAATTATTAAGGAAGGGATAAGTTGTATGCTAAATTCTCCCAAGGTGAGTTTAGGCTGGCAAGAGAGCATTTCCTTAGTCACGTGGTCAACCATAATGGTATCCACGTGGATCTAAGTAAGATTGAGGCAGTAAAGAATTGGAAAGCTCCTACGACATTGTCTAAAATCCGATCATTTTTGGGTCTAGCGGGTTACTTTCGGCGTTTTATCACAAACTTATCTAAGATTGCTAAACCTCTTACTTCATTGACTCAAAAGAACCAAAAGTATGTGTGGGGTGTAGAACAAGAAGAGGCTTTCCAGACTTTGAAAAATAACTTATGTGAAGCACCGATATTGTCACTTCCCGATGGAGTTGAAGATTTTGTAGTTTATTGTGATGCTTCGAATCAAGGGTTGGGTTGTGTGCTTATGCAGAGAAATAAGGTGATTGCTTATGCGTCAAGACAGTTAAAAATTCACGAGAAGAACTATACTACACATGATCTTGAGTTAGGGGCAGCGGTGTTTGCTTTAAAAATTTAGACACATTATTTATATGGTACGAAAAGTGTTATTTACACGGATCACAAGAGTCTCCAACATATATTTGATCAGAAGGAGCTGAACATGCATCAAAGGAGATGGATCGAGTTATTTAGTGATTATGAGTGTGAAATTCAATATCACCCAGGTAAAGAGAATGTGGTGGCCGATGCACTAAGTAGGAAGGAAAGGGTGAAACCTAAACGAGTTCAGGCGATGGCAATAACTATTCATTCTGGAGTGAAAGGAATGATATTGGCAGCTTAGGGTGAGGCATTTGATCAAGAGAATGTAATGAAAGAAAGGTTACATGGGTTAGATCAACAAACGGAAAGGAAGATAGACGAAAGTTTATACTTCATGGATCGAATATGGGTTCCGTTGGTAGGAGGTGTGAGAATAGTAATTATAGATGAGGCTCATAAGTCCAGATATTATGTACATCCTGGAGCAGATAAAATGTACTATGACCTTTGAGACATGTACTGGTGGCCGGGAATGAAGAGGGATATTGCTACTTATGTTAGCGAATGTTTAACTTGTGCAAAGGTGAAAGCTAAGCATCAAAGGACTTTAGGCTTATTACAACAACCAGATATACCAGAATAGAAGTGGGAAAATATCACCATGGACTTCATTACTAAATTACCTAGAACAAGGAATGGGCACAATGCAATATGGGTGGTGGTTGATAGATTGACCAAATTAGCACATTTTCTGGCAATACGTGAAGATTATAGTACGGAGAAATTGGCGAGGTTATACACCGATGAAATTGTCGCGCGTCATGGAGTGCCTGTGTCGATCATTTCGGATCGTGACGCACGGTTTACATCACGTCTCTGGCAAACATTTCAGAAAGCCTTAGGAACACGATTGGATATGAGCACAGCTTATCACCCTCAGACAGATGGACAGAGTGAGCGTACAATTCAGACGTTAGAGGACATGCTAAGGGCGTGTGTGATAGACTTTGGTGGCAGTTGGGATGTCCACCTACCGTTAGCTGAGTTCTCTTATAACAACAGTTATCACACTAGCATTCGGTGCGCTCCGTTCGAAGCACTATATGGAAGAAAATGTAGGTCACCTGTGTCATGGGCTGAAATTGGGGAAAGTAGTTTGATTGGACCTTAATTGGTGCAGGAAACGACTGATAAGTAGTAGTTATAAAAGAGAGGCACCAAGTGGCGAGAGATCGTCAAAAGAGCTATGCTGACAACAGGCGTAAACCGTTGGAATTTGAGGTTGGAGATCATGTGATGCTAAAAGTGTCGCCTTGGAAGGGCGTGGTTCATTTTGGGAAGAAGGGTAAGTTAGCTCCGATGTATGTAGGGCCATTTGAGATTCTTGAGAGGATCGGTCTTGTAGCTTATCGGTTAAGGTTGCTCGAGGAGTTGAGTGGTGTACATGATACGTTCCACGTGTCAACACTAAAGAAGTGTTTGGCAGATGCTAGCCTGCATGTGCCATTGAATGAAATTAAGGTTAACAAGACTCTTCGTTTTATCGAGGAACCTGCAGAAATTTTGGACCGTGAAGTTAAGAGTTTAAAGCGTAGCAAAATATCACTTGTGAAAGTTCGTTAGGATTCGAAGCGTGGTCCTGAGTTTACTTGGGAGCGCGAAGATTTTATGAAGTCTAAGTATCCTCAATTGTTTGTTGATCGTGCTGATGAGTCGGCTAATTAAATCTCGGGATGAGATTTCCTAAAGGAGGGGATACTGTGACAACCGATGTTGAGCAGGTTAGTTTACACCATTAGTTTTGGCTAAGAGTTTATTATATGTGTCTAAGTGTGTGCTATGTAATTTTATGTTTGCTAAGTGAGTTAAGTGTGTACATGATATTATTGTGAGGTGTATGGGCATCTCATTTTGAGTATGTTTGTGTTAGATTATGAGTATTCTTTTTGTTCACGTCTAGTGATAATAGAAAGGATTGACGTATTGCATGTAATGCTATGTCAATAGTTGGATGATTTAGTGATAAGCGTTGTGTGATAATTGTGACATTTTAGAAATGAAATAAGTGAGTGAAATTTGGAAGTTTGTGGCAACCTTTCTAAAAATAGAAAGAGTTTTGGTAAAACAAAAGTTATTTTTAGAAAAGTTAGTTAGTGGCGTTTAAGTAAAAATGTTTAATCAAATTAGCTTAGACTTTTGTAAAAATTTAAGGTAATATAGTAAATTAGCTAATTAATAAGAAAATAAAAAAAATTATAAATTAAGGGGGTCGGTTTGCTTTTGGACGACACAAAGAAGAGAAAAAAAAAGAAGTTTTAATATTTATCAAATTCTAGTTGGATTAAGATTAGGCTAATAATGCATATTTAATAAAACCTAGCCTCATTTTTTTCCTCCCCTTTGTTGTGCCGTGAGTTTTCACCTCCCCAAAACCCTAGGAAGATCAATTTCAAGAGTTAGGTCCAAGATCAATCAAGAGTGTTTGTTTAAGTGCTTGTAATCAAAGGTAAATATATATAAACTCTTTAAAATTTTCAATTCTTGTAACATTAATTATGATGGATTAGGATTTTATAAAAATACAGATCATAATGATTAATTAGTGTTGTAATTATGATTAGGGTTGAATTTGGGTCATAACCATGCAAATTGCATGTTAGGGTTTTCATGAAATCTTGAATTAGGGTTGTGTTCACGAACGATTTTCTCCATGATCGAGAATGATATTGGAGTGATTCTTTTTTTTTAAATTGTAGTACTCTGAGTCTTATTTCCAGAAAATCCAGCCCTAAGAGTTTTTATGGTCGGGAAGGTTGTCAAATGAGTTTTATAAGATAAGTGTGCAAAACAGTGAATTTTCTGACGGGTTTCAGTTAGGG
>BQNB010007922.1:74649-91813 GCA_026074375.1 Tanacetum coccineum | reverse complement strand
AAATAAGCCCATAAGCCCGAATAATAAGCTAACCCAAACACCCGCTACATACAATACAATTCCACTTCATGAAACACTTAAATCCATAGTCACATGGAACGGGGATCGCTCTGGTACGGGATCGCGGTTCGCTATTTCTCAAAATCCGGTACGATGGGGGGTAG
Organism: Tanacetum coccineum; assembly: GCA_026074375.1. NCBI lineage: Eukaryota > Viridiplantae > Streptophyta > Magnoliopsida > Asterales > Asteraceae > Tanacetum > Tanacetum coccineum. Next base: position 91,649 of record BQNB010007922.1, on the reverse strand, counting down.
GCTCATTCCGGTTCACTTCGGTTCGGTGTACCATATATTTCGGTTCGGTGTACAAAATATTTTGGTAATATTGTTTATCATTATTATTATTCATCACAAATTCACAAGTGGTTTATTGTAGTTTTAACAAGCACATGGGTTTTGGTACTTGCTAAAAAAATAAAGTATAAAAGTACAAAAGAAATATTTTTAAAGCATTTTGTACTTGCTACCCACGTGGGTTTGCAATACAAAAAAACAACTCCATCACTTTTGTATACTATTCTTTTTCATCTCCTTTCTACTGTTCTTCAATGGCTTTTCCTCATCTCAACAAATAAAACCAGATCTACGTTTTGAAAAGGCCTAGAAACGCATAATTGAAGGAAAAAACATTTTGCAAAGTTCGACCTTCACACTTCCCACTTACCATTGAACCTTCAAACTTCCCATTTACACACAATCGTATTACATAGTAATCAAACGCGTTTTCGAGGCCTATAAATCGCCGATTTGCGAATTGTTGGATCGCCGATTTGCTAATTATTGGATCGTCGATTCGGTGTGATTGGGAACGATGATGGGAACGATGATGGGAAGGATTCGGTTCGCGATCCACAGCGATCCAGATCGCTACCGTACCGCGATTGGGAACGCGCGTACCAGATCGAAAATCGCCAAGGGTTTGGCGATCCCTGTGACTATGGTTGAGACTCATCACAGCCTGCCACAATCGATGTTGCTATTTTTCATGTGTAATATTATACTATTATAACAAAAGCCAACCGTTGGAGTATGTGCATCATTAAAATCATTAAAAGAAAAAACCCGCAGGAACTTAGACCCGCCTGAAAACCACCCGAAAACCCGCCTGAGAACCGACCCGGTTGCATTAAATGTTATTCCAACTCGGCTTTCCTTTTTTACATACACGTGTTGGGGTACGTGTTTCTTCTTGTTTTCTCATTCACATTAACAAAAAACACACACACTGGCACGAACCAAGCGGTGTGTTTTTCATTTAGGTGCTTTACGCAACTTAATATTTGTGTTTATAAGAGAAGCGGAGCACAAAATAAATGTTGAGTCAATAATAATCCTCTCAAACACGTGACATTCGCCTTCAAAAATAGAAAGCCCATATTTCTTTTGCATAATCAGCCCACCATAAATCACTTTAGAACTCTGTATTTTCTAAAAACATACGCAAGTACGGGTTGCCTCGCCACAATACGCGACTCGGCAAAACTATTATAGATCCCAGACTTAATAGATCTTTCTAGCCTGTTAAGGGTGGTAGCCAATCTGGATAGATCCAAACTAACTACATCAGAATTGCCAAATGTGGTACCGAATAAACGAGAGCCACCTGTATAGCTGCAAACACGACTTTGTGTGCCCCACAAGATACGTGTCGCTTTAACCTAATGATTAGAAAATAATAAATGCACGACCAACACTCCCAAATTAGAAAAATCATCCATAAAATGCAGTACATTGCTACAATCATAATAATTTGCCCGGATGGCCATAGTTACATGGCTGCACATATAACAATAGCCATAAAATCGCATAGTATTTCCCACTTGTTTCTCATCTTCTCTCAAAGCCATTGTTCTCATAAAAGCCGGGAAAACCATAAAACAATCATGTCAAATATCATATAGCTGGAAAATAATATGCCAGATAATAAGCCATAAGCTCAAAGTAAGCAAACCAAAGTTTATTAAAAAACCCCTAAAATCGATTAAAAACGAAAATTATAAAACACCCAATTCATGACATACCCTAATTTAAAATTCAATTTTTTTCATATGGATAAGTCATAATATTTGCTAAACTTGAATGAAATAGAAGATAAAAAAAGGCATATATGTACTTTCTTCATGTTTCTGGTTAACACATCAAAACTCATCGAAAAAAAAAGGCATTCACTCTTGATATGAGGAGAAAGACAGTGGATGGGTCTGGAAAACAAAAACCAAAATAAAATCCCAAATGCAAACAATAACTTTAGAATGCAGTTAGATTAGATTTTAGATTTTTAGGCATTGAAACACACCATTTGGTTATATATCAACTTATCATTTGTGTTTGTGCGTGTGGCTTTTTGTTAAAAAACTTTTTGAGAAAAAAAAGGAAAAAAAACTGGTAAAAAAAAACTAACTGTTAAAAAAAAAATATTCATAAAAAAACAGACCGATGACTCTAACAGTGCGAGAGGGTATTCCGAGAAAAAAAAAAGGAAAATTTTTTGAGAAAAGAAAAAAGAACGGGACGATTAACGGAGCGCGAGGTTTGAGGAAACTTAAAGTTTTATTCATAAAAAAATAGACCGATGACTCAAACAGTGCGAGAGGGTATTCCGAGAAAAAAAAAGAAATATTAAAAAAAATCGTAAAAAAAAAGGGGAAAACCTTTTATTAATGTGGGGGTCGGGTCGGGTCAAAAACATTTAATACGACCCCTTTTTTTGTTGGGTCGGGTCCCCCAATAAATGTATTGTTTAGTAATTAATGACATTGCATTAGATGACAAGTTTATAAACCACAAAAAGCTTTATCTATAGTGAAATGAGTTTTATAATATGAAAAGCTTTAAAAAAGTAACGACATTACATGAGGTGTCAACTTTATAAACCTTTTAATAGGTTTACCATAGTGGATGCTCTTGGTTCGTATTGTTATTCAGAAAACTAGCTTCGAACTCACCTTTTTACCGGGATAATTATGATTGGTAGGGAGGAGTGGGTTATAGTGGGGTCCAATGTCCCTTTATTGTGACCTTGTCTAACAAATAATACGTTTGATTGATTCAACAAGTTTTCGGTTACCCGCGCTTCGCTGCGCTGCGTTTGTGTGATCACAAAGGTTTCTTTATTTTCTTTGTTGTTCGGTAAATAATCTATCACCAAATTTTTAAATAACTAAATACCAAAACACGTTCAAATACATCACATAAACTAAGCTTGTCAAACAAATCAACTACAAAATGACATAGAAAGTAATTCGATTAAAAGTGAACTGAGTAGGCCAACAACTAAACAATAAGAACATAGATATGTTCTTATATGGCATATACAGTGCCATTTTTATTTGACATATATCAAAGTGAATTGTCTTGAATATCCAAAAGGGAAAGCTATTAGCATCTCTAATTTTGAAATTTTTGCAAACTGAGGTGGTTGGGAAATGGCAAGTCCTTAAAAACTGATGTAAGCACATGTTGATAGTTATGTTAAATTTGCAGAAGCATACATGTTTCTTTTCAGCAACAGGATTGCATGACTTCATTTGTTGAACTTTGACATTCTATAAACTCCGATTACTATAATGAAACCTCATGCATGAAATGAAATCGCTAATTAGCCTTTTATTGGGTTCGGCGAGCCAGAAGCTGAACTTAGCACCCTCGTAAATTGAAAATAGTTAGTGTATAGGCTTTTCAGAGTTGACTGAAATACGGTCAGCTGGTACGCCGTTTGCAGATATAGTCGCAACCACCTCCTAGTATTCATGCATGTACATAGATGGTTATGGGAGCAGTCAAACGGATTGAAAGAGTCTATATTTACTGCATATAGTTCTTCAAAAGCCTGTTACTATCAGATTTAGACTATAGATAAACTACTGCACATTCTATGTTTATTTAAAAAAATGTACACAATGAACAACCAATGTATTACCTCACACACATGCCCAACAATATCATTCATATGTAAGCTTGTTGCAGGATAAAGCTTATGTCATACAGAAACTAAAGAATAGTAGCTCCACACATTCTGAGGTCAATTGGAATGTTATTTCTGAATTGACTTTTTGGTGTTTTTCAATGTCATATGTGTCATCAGAAGAAAGAACATGCTCTGTCTCATGCTCTTTCCTTACTCTTATAGCAGCAGTTCCCCACAGATAATCCATATCCGTAATATAATTTTTGGTTGACTTTTCCAAGCATTCAAGTTCTTGCATGATTTTATAAATTCCCGTGTCTTTTTTACCTACAGTAGCACCATAAGATGACAGAAGCAAGAATATCAATTCTCTAGCAAAAACAAAACCAACTTTATCACTAATTAACGGACACAACAACATAATTGAGTATAGTTCCATAATATATTAAAACCTATCATCAGTACTATAATTAACTTTCCTAGAATTTAACTTTTAAAGAGTGATACAGTACCACCATTATGCCATTTTATGTCAGATGTCAAACTAAAAAAGAATAGAGGTAACGTCAATGCACACCGTACTCGAGTTATGGGTTGTGAGCTTAATTTAGGTTTGTCTAACTTGTACACTGATGGCACACGTCAAAATACATTTAAGGATAAATAATTAAATATAGCTAACTGGGACATGGTGTAGACGTAGTACAACATGAAACTGGTAGGCAGTAGCAAGCATAAGAAGCTTTTTTATGAACGACAAATTTATTAGACCAAGAGACTCGATAAGAAACATAATAACATGATGCATTGGGGTTACAGGTAACTTTTATAGCAGATGCGCTATAGGGTCAGGCTTCGTCTTTAACAAAATGTTATCCGGTTAGGGGTGTTTGCGATTGCTTTGAGCCGTTTACCTGTTGTAAGCGGGCACAAACGTGGCTTACTTTTTAGTGTTTATTCACTCAAAACTGTTGTCATAAGAATAAAAGATGATATGAATTTGACCCATGACCCAAACCAACTCAAACCGACCAATTCGCCACCTCTACGTTTACCCAGTTAAACTACATACTCAACACATATAGCATGATCTCCGCCAATATTCAGATGAGGATTTGTAAGCCTCGAGAATAAGATGTGTGGTATTAAGCTAATGGATTGATCTTTAACTTTTTTAACAGATGGTAACTTCTTTAGTCTAAATTTTGTCTTGCTTAATCTTGCAAAAAGTAAATGAGTGTTTTATGACTTTACATATCACTAAATACAAATAGAAACATAAGAATATATCATAATATGTCATGCATTTAGCAAATATTTAGCATTTATTTTGTACTAAAATTGATAATAGAATACTTAAAATTGCTAAATCTCCCATACTTTATATATGTAATTTCCACTTGGCACTATAAAAAATGTATGTATATATAATGGTAGTTATACATGGTAATCCATTCACTTGCCAAGATATTTAGGCGATGTCGTTGCAAACAAAAAACCGGGCCTAAGAATCTAAAACGATATCAGGTACTAACCTTGGTGACTTTGCATCTTGTTGTTGACGTAACAACCTTGCAGCTGCATCTCAGCATTGATGGTGTTGTTGACGCTCCACTGCAGCCTTGATGTTTATGACGCCATTGCAGAAGGCACCCGGAACCTGAAAAAATGGTGTCGTTTATCAATAGAAAACTTACGTTATAATTCGAGAAGTAGATGAATGATAAAGTAAAGACGTACTAATATCTCAAAATTGCTTGTTGTTTGTCATCTTTTGTTTTCCTCTCTATTAGAGATGGAGTCCGGAATCATCTATACATGTTTTCAGTTTTCAAGAAGAACAGTGGATGATGGTTTCTAGGTTCACCCTCCTCATCGAAAACATGATATAAATATTCCCGGGCTTCAAGTCTTCATCTGCGGACAATGAAGAAAATCTTCAGTTTATGTTTAATGATCTTAGAGTCAAAAAATAAATAAAATTTGAAATTGGTTGCACATGCTTATTGTTTATGCTTATATGCTCACATTCTAAAACGTTTTATTAGTTTACTCTTCGACAAATTATTGATAGAGTGATGTTTCTGCTTATATGCTCACATTCCAGTTATTGAAGTTTGATAGAGTGATGATTCTATATGCTCACATGGTAAAGGGGCCCCTAAATCCACAAATTATTCAGATTTTTACCAAGTAAGTTATTTATCCATAAAAACCAATGTCGCTAAATTTAACACGCTGACATGTAAATCGATAAATTAACATTACCTGATATGCAGGCCCAAAAGCAATCCCAGTCTGGGAGTCATTATCGGAGGGCCAATTCTTCATTAACTCATCTTGACTAACTTCAATAACTAGAATTCTGGTCATCTAGCTGAAGTTTACTATAATTCATTATAAGGCAGTATAATGAATTATAATGAATTATAGTAAACTCCCCCAAGACAGTCGGCAAAATTTTTCAATATCAGACTCTATGTCACCATTCCCACTCACAACAGCTATGGTACAGCTACTCAGTGGCGGATCTAGAAATTTGTAATAGGGTATGCACATTTATAATATAGTTTTTAATTATATTAGAATCTCGGGTTAGGTTTTATGGGTCGGGCTTTACGAGATTCAAATTATGCGCGGTTGTTTTGTTCGTTTGTATCCAGGCTAACATTTGATTTGTTTATCAAATTTAGGTCATACGATACTTGATGTTTGCTAAAACATACATCATTTATAACCCGTAAAACACTATTAATTAGACTAAAAATACTAAAATATGCTTAATTATATTGCAAATATGTTTGTTTGGTATTTTTTATGTCTTGCAGGTAAAAGAATTAAAAACAGTGCAAAAACGAGAATTATCGGGCTCAATTTGATCAAGTTTAATTATTATTCAAAGCCAAGACGAAGTCATAAAATTCCCCGAGCACTCCGTTGGAAAGAGCACAAAATTACGAGTCCAACGGTACCCTCTTTGATTTTTGAACCGGCCCAAATAACATTAAATGGACCGGCTCAACTTCTATTGTGAACCTATGCTAAAACTGGACCAGTCCAAAAAGCCATTATAAGGAATGCGTTTGCATATGTTAACAAGAAAGGATGTCTAGCAAAGTGGTAGAGGCAGGGGACGTTATACGAGAGGTGAGGGGTTTGAACCCCCCTCTTCCTATTCTTTTTAATTAAAGACGCAGCCTCAGGTTCGGGATGAGCTGGCGGTTCAGGATTGGCTCGGGCACCCTAGCCAACAAATATCTCCTGCTATGGTCCACGTGGCGATGTACGATTGGTGGATTCGAGTTGTTGTGTGCTGTCAATATTGGTTCGGCTTCCAAGGCTCAATGATTTACATTTAAAATTCGGGATATGCCTGCATATTTAAGGGTGCGTGAATTTGACGCCAAGGACATTTTTTTTTCATATCTTAGTTTACAAATTTAGAGTAGTTTTTTTTAGCTTGTTTTTTTTTACGTAGTTTAATAGTTCCAGATTATTAAAAACTTATTGTATTTTTCAGTTTTTTTTGTCTTTCTGTTCCAGCTTATAGCGAGCTTATTTATAAGATTTTGAATCGTTGTGTAATAAAATGGTTTAGCTTATTTCGTGTCTTAATCTCTTCTCTATTACTTCTTTTCTGTTAGCTTATTGTAATAAGCTCGTTCATTCAGTTTATAACTCACTAGCTTTTTAGCTAGCTTATTTCATGATTAGTTTTCGGATGTCTAAGCTTTCTAAGAGCTTAAACACCTCATAAGCTCGTCGAAAATAAGCTTTCATTTCAAAGCTAGTATTATAAGCTGTGAGGCAGCTTATCTCATGTGGTACTTGTTTAGATTCTCAAGAGCTTTTTCCTTAAACTGATAAGCTTCTATTTAGCTTATTGGATTTATTTTGAGCTTATATCAACTCGAAATAAGCATTTGCTTATTTTCGGGTTTGGATCTTTTCATTTAGAAATCTAAGAAGCTTTCTATGAGCTTATTCGTTTCACTTATGAAAAGCTTATTGGTAATTTAGTTTAGATCTGGCTTATTCGTTTTCTCTAAGTTTAGTTTATAATCTCGAGTGCTTATTTTGATTTCTTATAGCTTGATTTCAAAGCTTAATCTCGTGTTTCGTTGTTGCTAGCCTGGGATATGAAATTTTATGTTAGCTTATCATTTCCATGTGCTTCTTCATTTCTAGTTTAGTTTAGTAGGATTAGATGAATTTAGTTGTGAAATCTGGTTCTATATTCGTTCTTGATTTTGGGTCACGTTTGGTTAGACAATTTACATTTGGTTATTTGTTGGTTTGTAGGATTAATTTGGGCTTATGATATAATTAGCTTGGGCCTATTGTTCAACAGTAATTGCAAATTTTGATAGAACTGTTTTTTTTACTTTTAACAGTTTGTTTTTGTATTTTGTAATTTTCGTCCCGGTCAACTCATAAGGCGTGGAGCTTACGGGTTTATTTAGCTAGACCGAATTTGACTATTTGTTTTAGCTAAATAAATCGGGTGGTTATCGTTTAATTGCGGGTCTCCAATTCGGTTCCATTTTCTATCCTTTTTCAATTAATTAGTGTAGATTTATTTTGTCATTTTATAAAATGTTTGCTTATTTGATAATTGCCATGCGTAGTGAGTAGTTTATTAGTGCTTGTTAAGTGACATTTGTGAATTGGGATTTAAGTGTGGATTTAAAAAAAAGGTTTAATTAATAATTTTGGATTATTTAGATTTATAGTTTGAATGTTTTGAAGGGCAAAAGCCGGAGAAATAGTCAAACTACACATCTAGTAATTAATATCTTTTCAAGAGGTTTTTATCAAAATGAACCAATGTTGTGAGATAAAATTCTTTTCTAAGGGAATTAATTTGTTAATAAACCTAAATTCACACTTAATGAACTTTTCACGTCACTTAGCAAGCATATTAGTCATTTATATTTTTTTAAGCATATTTGTCATTTATATCTTTTAGATCAATTTTAGTATAATCTTTTAGTTTTTAATCTTAGAATTAATATTAGTTTAATTTTTAGTATAAAAATAGTTTAAAACCAAAACCAAAAACTTGAATGACAATCAAGCTCGATTTACAACTTGAACGTAGATTTCCATTCATCTCTCGCCGAGGAAAACGATACCCGTGTTGATTACTTATTATTCTTTCCTAAGAATAATTTGTATGATACTTTGCTTACGTATAAGTATATGTATCTTATAAATATATATATTATATATCGGAGGGTTTTATTTGATATAAACGCGTTTGTGACAACGACCAACATCAAAATGGCGCTGCTGCCGGGGAGAGGTGTAGTGATTTTTACGGGATTGTTTGTGTTCGAGCCTTGAAGATCCTTTCTTCGGAAAGTTTATTTTCGTTCTTATAAAAAAATATAAAAATCCAAAAATATTTTTCTTCTTATTTTTATTTTTCCTTTTCTTTTATAAATATTAAAAATACCAAAAATATTTTTTATTTTTATTATCTTTATAAAAAAAATATTCTCCTTTTCCTCTTACTTCATTTAATTCTTATCTTCTTTATCCTCTTATCCGTTTAATTCTTCGACATGTCTTCGTATAACCATTTTGGTTGCTCGTGGTGTGGAGGTTCGTTTAATGGTGGAAACTGTCCGAGCTGTAGCAATGTAGGATCCGGAAATGAGTTTGTCTATGACCCCAATCCTTATTCTTATAATGAAACACCGAACTTCTTCAACCAACCTCCACAGCCCAGTACGAGACATACTCGTGTGAGTTATGTGGGAACGATTCTCACTATGGTTTTGATTGTCCGCCACGGTTACCGTTTGTCTATGAGCAGGAACCGTGCTACAATCAAAATTTTAGTGATAATTATTATCCATAAAATTCACCGAGTTTTTCTCAACAATATCTTTGCTGTGAAAACTGTGGGGGTCCTCATGAAAGTTTTCAATGTCAACCGATGAATCAAAACCACTTTGAACATAATTCTAACTATTCTGGTTTTGACCAACCCCGCAGTATTCCATCAATCATCAAGAAGATCTTAATCAGCAAAGGATAAGTGATGTGCACGATGGATGAGATAAACTAGAGGAGTCATATAATGAAATTTTCAACATGGTGCGATCATTTTATGAAATGGTAATTCAACGAAAGCAGGCGGCTAATATTAGTACTCATATTCCTGAGCCTTTGAGACATTTCAATTTTACTTGCGATGATGACGAGGAGTATTCTATTCCTTTAAAAGATATGCCTAAAATTTCTCCGTCTATTGCTCTCGCACCCGTGTCTTCTAGTATGGAACCCGAGGACTCTCTCATAATGGGGAATGAGGAACTTAGCACTATTCCTGAAAAGGAATCGGACGAATTCATAAAGTCTAGTGTTGAGAATCTTATTCCAATCCCAAGAGAGTCCGAGGATACATCCGGGAGTGATAGTGAGAGCGTTTTACCTTTGTGTGATGATTTCTCTCCGCCGACCTACGACTAGAGAGCCCGAGGACTCTCACATAGGGGTGATGAGCATCTTATGCACTATTCCTTAAAAGGAAATCAACGAATTAAATAAAGTCTCATGTTGAGGAACCTTTCCGCAATCCCAAGTGAGTCTGAGGATTTTTCCGACAATGAAAGTGAGTGTGATATGCCTGTTTGTGATGATTTTATGACTTTCTCGAATCCTCTCTTTGATTCAAACGACGATTTCACCTCTAAGGGATGATGAGTCACTTTCTGAAAAGTGACGTTACAATGGAACAATTTCAAAATTTATTCTGAACCCCCTTTTTGGATGATGTAGAAATCATATTCTCCAAAGATTGATGCCTCATTATATCAATGCCGAGTCCTAATCTATCGAATCTTTTGAGCTTAACCGTGATATTTTAATTGATTCTTCACCTAAGTTTGATTATCTTCTCGAGGAGTTCTCCGGTGAACTCGCTCATATCGATCCAATTCCATTGGGAATTGAGAAAGCTGACTTTGATCTAGAGGAAGAAATCCGTTTTGTTGAGAATTTATTGTATGATAATTCATCTCCACGACCGCCGAAAGAACTTAATTTGGAAATTCCTGATACGATTTTGAGTCCTCTCACTCCAACTCTTATCCTCGTGAGGAACAGTGACTCTCTTATGAGGAGATCGATTATTTCTTGCCTTCCAATGACTTGATGCCACCGGCATTAAGGATGACGGATTATACTCGGAAGGGAGATAATCGTTTATCTCTGCAGAATTGCTTAATAATATTCCCCTCCCCTTCCCAAAAATGAGTCATCTAACCTTTTGACCATATTAATGATCCTCACCGATCTCGTCCTCCTCCTAAATCCACCAGATGTTAGATTTTCTTTGAATTTAAGCCCCGATAACGGGTGTTATTACTAATAAAGTGGCGGGTGACATTTCTGACCACATTTACTTATCCTAAATCTTTTACTCCACCCATCCCACCCTTTGCCGTGTTTGACGCTCTTTGCTTCTGTTTTCGTTCGAAACGAGACAAAGTGTATCAATCCTGGTATTCATCATTCCTCCTCTCGTTATCTCATCGGGGCGAAAATCATTTCTAATTTTTTCTAAGAGACCGAGGATGAATTTTGGAGGTGACATTCCCTCACTTGGATGTCCCGTAACTGCCAATTCTAACCCCCTTGACCCGCTCAGTAAGGGGCTCTAGTTAGGCTCAAGTACTTGTTGAACAAAAATAAGCTCTTCAAGCGCTTCTCGGGAGGCAACCCGTATCTTTTCTTCTTTCTATTTTTCTTAATAAATAAGTGTGTGATTTTATAGCCCAAGTGTGGGGGCGTGCTTCTTTCTATGGTATTTGGTTTCGTTTTTGCAGGATTCCTTATGATCATGAAGACCCGTGCTTGTTTTTAATCCTCCAATCATCCGGTCTTTGATCTTTTACTTATTGTGGAATCCTCAATCCTGATCATGTATATATATATTGTTTCCCCTTTCACACTTGAAATTTTTTGCATTTGCCTTTTTCATTCCTAAGTGTGGGGGTAAAACCCGACATTTTTGAACATTGAGGCCAATGTTCGATTCTAAGTGTGGGGGGGATTTTTATCGAAATGTGATCTTACCTGTGCCTTGCTGTGTCACTCACAATCCCATTTTGGCCAAAATTTTAAATTTTTAAGTCTTAATATCTAGTTTATTGTTCATATCTAAAAAAAATTGTGTGTAGAAAAATGTTGAAAAATATAAATAGTTAGTTGAATAAATAAAAAAATAGTTGACACGAATGTAGGCTTTCCGTTGGTGAGAACGAAAAGTAAATTTTGACCCGACCGGTTTTATATCTTAGCTTTCTCCTTAACTTTAAATAGATTGATTTTGCTAATCTTTTATACAAGGAGCTATAAAACGCAAGTCTAGCTTTAAAAAGTCAAGACTTTGCAAGTTCCCATAATTGATTTTAAATATGCGAAGTTCGATTTATTAGAGTTGAGATTGTTGCCAGTCTATGTGACTTGTTAAAGTGCCAATCTTAATTCATTAGGCTAAGTATTCACGAGTTTCTTTCTTAGAAATTTTAAATTGTGAAGAACAAGAAATGATAGAGTAGAGTATAAGTTTTGATGCTAAACATAGAATAGTTGGATTTCTTTAAGGCTCATGAGTGTTAATTGTGGCTTTTTCTCCCATTAGCTTGTTTCACCGTTATATAATTATTGAATAAATAAAGTTTCTTTGGTTTTTGCAATTCTTAGTTTAGATCCTTTCGTAGAAAGTCCATCTGGTGAAATTAAGGTACACATCGAGGTTTTGTCAGTGTTGTGGGGAAATAGACTCCTGGACCATGGTCGGCTCGCATACCGATGTGGCAGTTGTTAAAAGACCACAGGACTTGAAATTTGGCTATAATAATAATAATTATGAAATAAACCGAAGCCGAAATAAGACTTCTGGATCATGGTCGGCTCGCATACCGATGTGACAGTCGTTTAAAGGGTAGAGGTAATAATAATAATAAAACTGTGGGCTGATAAAAGTTTACTGCATCTTGCCGGCTCACAACCGATGTTGCAGTCTTCTAAATAAGGCACATAGTTATAATAATCCGAGACTGATAAAAGTTTGTTGCATCTTGCCGGCTCACAACCGATGTTGCAGCCTTCTAAAAGGTCGAGGAAATTACCGAGGTCGAAATATGTTTGCTGCATCTTGCCGGCTCACAACCGATGTTGCAGCCTTCTAAAGGACCGATGTTTAATAATGTTGCAATAATAATAAGTATAAAGCCAAATTTCGACTCCGGGGTTATCTAAATAAAGCCTCCGTCTCTGGACTCGTAGTTGAGTTGTTGCGGATGAAATAAAAAGGATAACCCCTAAATCATGCGAAATTAGAACCTTAATGTGGACCTTATTCTCACCATATCGTCTCTTTAGGAAAGGATTTCAAACTAATTGTGGTCTAAACCGGGTTTACTTTATATTAATAAGGGCATAATTTATTTGTCACCAATAATAATAATAATAAAATCTTGAGATACAAAATTAGGAATAAGGGAGGAAAAGTAAGTACATAATTAGCTTTTATGAGTAGTGTTAGCATCATAACTTATATTTTACAATGATCTTGTTTTTAAGCTTGGCTTGGAGAGGTGAAAGTCGGGGACGATGAATTTATCCATTTGGACACTTTTTGTGCTTTTTGTTCCGTGATCCTAAAAGTTATCAATGAATAATGAAAGCAATACATTATGTCACACATGAATAAGTTGTAAGTTGTAAATTGTGAAAATCATAAAAGCTTTAAAAAAATGGTTAAAACGGGGGGTGCTTGCGAATTAAATGATTTTTGAACCTTTTAATGGACCTTTTCTGTTCTTGTTTGATTGTGAGGGGGTCATAAGTTAAAAGGGGATAAAATTATTTATTTTCGGGTTTGTTTTATTAACATTGCGTGTGGGACCAGCAATGGCTTAGTGTGGGGGAATTTGATGTTTGCTAAAACACACATCATTTATAACCCGGAAAACACTATTAAACGGACTAAAAATGCTAAAATACGGATAATTATATTGCAAATATGTTTGTTTGGTATTTTTATGTCTTGCATGTAAAAATGATTGAAAACAAAGCAAAAACGAGAATTATCGGGCTCAATTTGATTAAGTTTAATTATTATTCAAAGCCAAGACGAAGTCATAAAATTCACCGAGCACTCCGTTGGAAAGAGCACAAAATTACGAGTCCAACGGTACCCTCCTTGATTTTTGAACCGGCCCAAATAACATTAAATGGACCGGCTCAACTTCTATTGTGAACCTATGCTAAAACTGGACCAGTCCAAAAAGCCATTATAAGGAATGCGTTTGCATATGTTAACAAGAAAGGATGTCTAGCAGAGTGGTAGAGGCAAGGGACGTTATACGAGAGGTGAGGGGTTCGAACCCCCCTCTTCCTATTCTTTTTAATTAAAGACGCAGCCTCAGGTTCGGGATGAGCTGGCGGTTCGGGATTGGCTCGGGCACCCGAGCCAACAAATATCTCCTGCTATGGTCCACATGGCGATGTACGATTGGTGGATTCGAGTTGTTGTGTGCTGTCAATATTGGTTCAGCTTCCAAGGCTCAATGATTTACATTTAAAATTTGGGATCTGCCTGCATATTTAAGGGTGCGTGAATTTGACGCCAAGGACATTTTTTTTCATATCTTAGTTTACAAATTTAGAGTAGTTTTTTTTAGCTTATTTTTTTTACGTAGTTTAATAGTTCCAGATTATTAAAAACTTATTGTATTTTTTTGTTTTTTTTTTGTCTTTTTGTTCCAGCTTATAGCGAGCTTATTTATAAGATTTTGAATCGTTGTGTAATAAAATGGTTTAGCTTATTTCGTGTCTTAATCTCTTCTCTATTACTTCTTTTCTGTTAGCTTATTGTAATAAGCTCGTTCATTGAGTTTATAACTCACTAGCTTTTTAGCTAGCTTATTTCATGATTAGTTTTCGGATGTCTAAGCTTTCTAAGAGCTTAAACACCTCATAAGCTCGTCGGAAATAAGCTTCTGTTTCAAAGCTAGTATTATAAGCTGTGAAGGCAGCTTATCTCACGTGGTACTTGTTTAGATTCTCAAGAGCTTTTTCCTTAAACTGATAAGCTTCTATTTAGCTTATTGGATTCGTTTTGAGCTTATATCAACTCAAAATAAGCATTTGCTTATTTTCGGATTTTGATCTTTTCATTTAGAAATCTAAGAAGCTTTCTATGAGCTTATTTGTTTCACTTATGTAAAGCTTATTGGTAATTTAGTTTAGATCTGGCTTATTCGTTTTCTCTAAGTTTAGTTTATAATCTCGAGTGCTTATTTTGATTTCTTGTAGCTTGATTTCAAAGCTTAATCTCGTGTTTCGTTGTTGTTAGCTTGAGATATGAAATTTTGTGTTAGCTTATCATTTCCATGTGCTTTTTCGTTTCTAGTTTAGTTTAGTAGGTTTAGATGAATTTAGTTGTGAAATCTGGTTCTATATTCGTTCTTGATTTTGGGTCACGTTTGGTTAAACAATTTACATTTGGTTATTTGTTGGTTTGTAGGATTAATTTCGGCTTATGATATAATTAGCTTGGGCCTATTGTTCAACAGTAATTGCAAATTTTGATAGAACTGTTTTTTTTTTACTTTTAACAGTTTGTTTTTGTATTTTGTAATTTTCGTCCCGGTCTACTCATGAGGCGTGGAGCTTATGGGTTTATTTAGCTAGACCGAATTTGACTATTTGTTTTAGCTAAATAAATCGGGTAGTTATCGTTTAATTGCGGGTCTCCAATTCGGTTCCATTTTCTATCATTTTTCAATTAATTAGTGTAGATTTATTTTGTCATTTTATAAAATGTTTGCTTATTTGATAATTGCCATGCGTAGTGAGTAGTTTATTAGTGCTTGTTAAGTGACATTTGTGAATTGGGATTTAAGTGTGGATTTAAAAAAAAGGTTTAATTAATAATTTTGGATTATTTAGATTTATAGTTTGAATGTTTTGAAGGGCAAAAGCCGGAGAAATAGTCAAACTACACATCTAGTAATTAATATCTTTTCAAGAGGTTTTTATCAAAATGAACCAATGTTGTGAGATAAAATTCTTTTCTAAGGGAATTAATTTGTTAATAAACCTAAATTCACACTTAATGAACTTTTCACGTCACTTAGCAAGCATATTAGTCATTTATATTTTTTTAAGCATATTTGTCATTTATATCTTTTAGATCAATTTTAGTATAATCTTTTAGTTTTTAATCTTAGAATTAATATTAGTTTAATTTTTAGTATAAAAATAGTTTAAAACCAAAACCAAAAACTTGAATGACAATCAAGCTCGATTTACAACTTGAACGTAGATTTCCATTCATCTCTCGCCGAGGAAAACGATACCCGTGTTGATTACTTATTATTCTTTCCTAAGAATAATTTGTATGATACTTTGCTTACGTATAAGTATATGTATCTTAATAATATATATATTATATATCAGAGGGTTTTATTTGATATAAACGCGTTTGTGACAACGACCAACATCAATACTGCATTCGTTATTTTGATCCAACTAATTATGTTAGGATTTGTTTTGATATTAATTTAGTAAAACCAAAAAGACACCTCACATAATATTTTGTAATAGCATATAGTGTTAATTTCCTATACTTAAGTTACTGTTATCAACTCAAATATTAATAATAAACGAAGATAAGTGAAACTAAACTAATGTTAATCTTGTAGGACTAAGAACAATAAGTTCACAATTTCATATTTAATAATCCTATAAAAAAGCCTTAGAAACATGTAAAAAAACTCAAATTTCCAAATAGATGAATTTTCTGAATTACGACAAGAAATACAAAATAAAAATACTAGAAACAAGAAGTAGAAATAAAAGATCCCGACTTTTTTTATTACAACAACGGTACTAAAACACTTGAAAAAGCTGATAAATTGATAATACTATATTGTAGGGGTGAGCAAAAAAACCGAAATAACCGAAAAAACCAAAAACCGAAATGAACCGAACCGAAAACAACCGAACCGAACTAATAACAGAACCGAATTTGCCAAAACCGAACCGAACCGAACTACGAATTCGGTTCTCGGGTTGGATATGGGTTTGACAGTCTAAACCGAAAACCGAATTTATATAAATAAATATATTCTTTATATAAAAAAATTAATATTTATATATATATATATATATATATATATATATATATATATATAGAGAGAGAGAGAGAGAGAATAAAGATCAAATAAAAAGACAAATATTTTACCGTTAAGGATGCTCGTTATAGGATTGACCAAAATATCCTTCCCTCTCTTGCTCATACTACTACTTGGGATAAATCTAT
>BQNB010007922.1:35000-71389 GCA_026074375.1 Tanacetum coccineum | reverse complement strand
CAGCCATGCCAAACGCACCCTACTGTGCTTAAAACCCGAATCCAAACACCCCTAAACGATTTTTACAGTCCAAACGCACCCTCCACTTGCTGTCATATACAACCCAACGCACCGTGTGGGTTTTTATAAAACCAAACGCTTCTTGCTGGTGCTTTTGTTTAAACCAAAACGCACCCTTTTTGTGACTAATAAATTCAACGCACCCCTGTAGGTGGTGTCGGCTGTTGGTGGTGACGATGGTGCGGAGGTGGTGGGGATGAGGGAGTTGCGTGGCGTAGTGGAGATGGTATGGTGGTTGTGACAGTGGGGTGGTGTGTGGTAGTTGTGGTGAAAATGGCGGTGGAGGCGCGTGGTATAGTGGATCGGTTAGATCCGGTGAAGAGGAGTATCTTTGAGGTTGGTCGGAGAACTCGCCGGAAAATTATTCCGGTGGCCGGCGACGGCGGCGGTGGTGGTGGAGGGGTGGCCAGACAAATTGAGGGAGAGAGAGAAGTGATAGTGGTGTGTGTGTGTTATGTATATATATAAATGAGAGATATGTATAAAGTTTTATATATATATATATATATATAATAAAAGTGACAAGTTATTATAGTTTAGGGTATAAAAGTGTAACTTCTTTATTATAGTTTTGGTAAAAATGGTTCGGGACTCGTTTGAATGACTTGATGGACGATTCGAATCTCGAAATTTTCGCCATTGTTTTCTAAATTATTTTTCTGATAAAAATGAGTATCCACTCGACTAATTTTCGTAAATGTTTTATAGAATTCATTTAAAACGTTTATTATTCATTTATATATTTTTCCGGCAAACTTTATCCGTAAAATGAATTTTAACTTCAATAATTGTGTTTTTAACCAACGTTTTCGATTAACAAGATAATTAATTTATTAGATACTTTTACTTAATAAATTATGATGATTAAATACAAATTTAATTATTTTGGGTCAGCACGCGTTGTGTTCAAGATTTTAGCGAGGGCATTTCAGTCACCTTCTGACTGTTTTCAGGTTTCGGTCAAAACTGAAAAGTTGTCTGAAATATCATTTCACATCAAATTGCTTTAGAGTCCGAGTCGTGAATACGTGATTTAGATGATCGTTCTTATAAGTCAAGCCAGATCCTAAAAGTCAAAGATTGAAATCGTCATTCAAAATTTCGAAAATTCTCGGATGTTACAACTGGTCACATTCATTAATGGGTATTTGACATCATATGGGTCATATGCATTGGGTTGTAGTTGCGCTTAGAGTGTCATGTAATGACACATCCATGACTGGTGACAATTGGTAATTAACATGGGTTATGGGTCATGTACATTGGGTTGTAGTGGCTTATATTGTAATGGAACCCATGCACGACCGGTGATTATGGCTAATTCATATGGGTCGTCGATGATGGGTCATGTGCATTAGGATATCACTGGTTCACCTCATTAAGGTATTTACCATCATATTGGTCATAAAGCATGGGGTTTAGTGGCTTAAGAGTGACATGTAATAACCCATCATGACTAGGTGACAATTGGAAATTAACATGGACATGGGGTCATGTGCATTTTTGGGGGTTGTAGTGGCTTATATGTCTAATGGAAACCCATGCAATGACCGTGATTATGACTAATTCATAACGTCCATGGGTCATGGAGCATTAGGATATCACAGTCACGTCAATAATGGGTATTTGACATCATATGGGTCATATACATTGGGTTTGTAGTTTGCTTAGAGTGTCATGTTTACGACACATCCATGACTGGTGACAAATGGGTAATTAACAGTAGGGTCCCATGAGCATGGGTTTATAGTGGCATATATTGTAATGAACTCCACGCATGACCTTTGATTGTGGCTAATTCATAGTTGGTTCATGGGTCAAGTGCATTAGGAATCACTAGTCACAATTCATAATGGGTATTTTGAACATCATATGGGTATATTAGGGTTGTTCACATGGCTGTTCGGATCGTTATGTTGGTAACAGTATTTCTAAATTATTCTAAATTTTTAATTTAAATTAAATTTTTTAAATTTTGTATTAGAGTAGAATGTTTTGGTAGAATCAATTGGAATATACTATATGGATATGTATAACATGTAAGAATTACCACTTTAAATGTGATAATTTCATAAAATTTTATTTTTAAAATAAATTTTAAATTGATGAATAAACATAATAGTCAAACATACCATTATAATGATAAAAGATTACATCTTTAATTGAGCGCCAAATTTAAATAATCAATGTCAATAAATCAATAAATCAAAAATTATTAAAAATTTTAAAATCACATATGAATATGGACAGTTTATTTTCCTAATTTCAGTAAAAATTTTAACTTTTAAAAATTAAAAAATTTGGAGCCAAATTGCAGCCAAAAATTTTAAAATCACATATGAATATATTCGGTTTATTTTCCTAATTTCAGCAAAAACACTTTTTCATCTCTAAAAAAAGGCTGCAACCAAAACAGAACAATAACATCTCTTTTTACACCATTCTTACCAATTTTTACTTATTTTTTTTTACAAATTGCGGCTGAAGAATCATGGAAACTGAAGCCATTGATAATCATGCCAATTTGGTTAATTATGATAATGAAAATGAATATGAAATTGAAGATTTAGGATATGAATCAGAGGAGTATACTGAGGATGCGCATGAGGATGATGAAAACAACCATTCAAATGGTTATGCTAAGAGGGGCATAACCAGGTTATGCAAGTTTCGCAGGGAATATGGAAAACCCGATGGAGTAAAGCTCAGTGTAACCTTCGATGCATTGAATAGGATATCAGGAAAACACAGAGCATTGTTTTCGAGTTTTTTAGGAGACATGGTTCGTGAGCATATAGGTTTGCAGATTCTATCCTGGAAGAAGGTGGGTCCAGAAGCAAGAAATAAACTATGGGATGAAATCACGGTACACATATACTATTTTTGAACCCAATACTACATAAGTTTATCTCTGCATTTACATTATGTGCAACTAATTAATTCACAAACATTTGTGTTAATCTTGCAGCATACTTTGATGTTAGACTTTGAACAGGTCAAAAGCTGGTAATGAATCGTCTTGTGTCACTTCTAAGGAAATTTTTAGAAGAACTGAGAAAAACATACATATGCCCAACCAAGATACACCTTCAAACTAAAAATAAAGTCCTGGCTAAGTATTCTACAATTTTAAAAAGCGAAGATTTGGTCCAATTTGTAAACTACAACGGCCACCGAGGATACAAGTTTTAATTAGTTCATTTTTAATATAAGTCCATAATCTTTTCATAACTTTGTGTTTCCATATATATTAGTTTTATACTACACATTACTACATCTAAATGCCTTATGATTTTGTGTTGCAAGGTGAAATCTACTAAAGCTAAAATGGCGCGTTCCAAGTGTGTTTTTCCGCATACAATGGGACGAGGTAGATACGCACATGTGAAAGAGAAAATGGTAAGATTACACATTTGCACATTTTCATTTCATAGCATCATTCGTTTATATCGGTTTAACTTACATGTGTATGTATTTAATGTTTATAAGATTGAAAAAAAAGAAATTGAACCAGATGAAGAACCCCCGCGTGGTACACTGTGGTTGAAAGGAAGGGTAAACAAAGACAGAGATTATCCAGACGATGAGATTAGATCAGTGGGAGATAAACTTGTAAGTTTGACTGCAAATTTTTTATTATGTTCATTTTAGTATAATAACCTATTTCCCATATTGTGTGTGCAGAAAGAAACTAAAGACAAGATCAAAGAAGGAACCTTGAAGGCTGATCAAGGCACTGATGCCATAACAGTTGTATTAGGTAAGGAAAAGGGAGGTTATGCAAGAGGAGTGGGAAGTGATGTTACATACAAGAGGTATTTTGATCTTCCACGAAGCAAACAAGCAGCCGATGAAAGAATTTTGTTACTACAAAGTCAACTTGATGCTACGAGACATGAACGTCCAGAGAAAGAACTATTAATCTAGAGTATGTCCAGCAAGATGTCACAAACAGAGGGATTGGTGACTAAATTAAAGACTCAGTTGGCTGCACAAGGGGTAGTTACAGTCAATGCTAACTCAATTGACACCACCAGCTGTAAGACATTTTTTATGTTGCTAACAATTTCATTTTCTAATTAACGCTAACAACACTGATCATATAGATAGCAGGTACATCTGACCTAATACCCTAGGACCTCCTTTTATACACCAAGGAGACCTAATGGGCTTACAATAAGTTTCCATCCAATTATAATCTTTTCCTAATATAATTCATGCATATCTAATAAGCAGTAATAACACAACAATACTAGCTTATATCTAATAGTCTTAACTCAGAGTAACATTAATATACTAACATTTGTAACTAACACTAGCAGTACTAACATTTGTACTAGTAGCACTAATGACTTGTTATATTTTCTTCAGTCTTCAACCAGCAGTCTTAACCATAACCAGCAGCATTATCATCAGCAGTACTAAGAATCCTTTTAATCCTAACACATTTCTTAATTTATATTGCAGGTGTCTCTGGTGGACATTCATCCAGTAAATAGCAGTGCTGATGAGGAGGGCGGAACAACTGTTGTTGGATGTGATCAGAATGATGCGAGCATTCGGAAGGAAATGCAAAAAAGGGTAAGTAATTAATAAAACACCCCCCTGTGATTTTTGAATTCTACATACATGTCTTATATATTTACCGTGTTTTATATGCATACATGAAACTGTTAAATCTATGGGAGCTAAGAAAACGACTAGATCAATCCGAAAGGATTCTTCAAGTCAAGATTCCCAATCCAAAGAAAATGTGTCGGTACTACCACAAGTATGTATTTCAACATGTTCATATATTCTTTTGTTTAATTAATTTCTGATACATACATGCAACAAATCATTTTTTTAGGCAATAAAGTGCAGACTGTGGCACTTAAAGAAATCAACTATTATTGCTGAGGGTACCGTATACAAGAGTGATGGAAAAATAATGCTTCATAACAAAGCACTCCCAAAGGATTGCTACAAAGTGTCAATTGATAAATCTCTAGTGGATGCAGCATTTATACCGGATGTAGGAAATAACGGTTGCACAACAGTTTTGGATGCAGTAGGTGGTTTTGTTGCATGGCCAAAGAATCAAGTTGTTTTGGATCCAAAGGTACATACATGTGTTCTATGAACCTACATATATATAATTCTTCATATTTAATTCAGTGTTTGATACACGCGGCAAT
This sequence comes from Tanacetum coccineum, assembly GCA_026074375.1. Taxonomy (NCBI): domain Eukaryota; kingdom Viridiplantae; phylum Streptophyta; class Magnoliopsida; order Asterales; family Asteraceae; genus Tanacetum; species Tanacetum coccineum. Next base: position 66,152 of record BQNB010007922.1, on the reverse strand, counting down.
TTTGTTTCCTGCAGGCAACACCACCAAGTACCATACAAATGATCACTGGTGAGAACAAAACTGCACCTAAAGTACAAACGAAGCGCAAAAACGTTTACGTCTCTAGTGATGCCATGCAAAAGGAAGCTAAGATGAGGATCAGTCAGAAGGCCTTAGTTTATTGAGAAGTTTAGTATATACGACATTACAATTTTATATTGGTTCAGTTATATACATTCCAGTTTTATTGTATTTGAATTTATTTTGATATATATATTTGATTTTGTTTTGATATATATTGATTTCTTAAATGTGACTAAAAGATGCATATGGTCACACTTGTTAACACTTTTTGGTCATTGTTTGCTTAATTCTTTGTGTGACTAAATATTACAAAAGGCCACACAAACATAAAATTCATGTGGCCATTGGATGATTAATAGTCACACAAAATACACATTTCTTCACTTTAAACACCATATGGTCACACTTATTAACACTTTTGGTCACTTTATGCTTAATTGTATGTGACTAAATACCCAAAACAAACATGCTTTGTGTGACTAAATGTTACAAAAGGCCACACAAACATAAAATTTATGTGGCCATTGGATGATCAATAGTCACACAAAATACACATTTATTCACCTTAAACAGCATATGGTCACACTTATTAACACTTTTGGTCACTTTATGCTTAATTGTATGTGACTAACTACACCCAAAAAACATGCTTTGTGTGACTAAATATTACAAAAGGCCACACAAACATAAAATTCATGTGGCCATTGGATGATCAATAGTCACACAAAATACACATTTCTTCACTTTAAACACCATATGGTCACACTTATTAACACTTTTGGCTACTTTATGCTTAATTATATGTGACTAAATACCCAAAACAAACATGCTTTGTGTGACTAAATATTACAAAAGGCCACACTAACATAAAATTCATGTGACCATTGGATGATCAATAGTCACACAAAATACACATTTCTTCAATTTAAACACCATATGGTCACACTTATTAACACTTTTGGCCACTTTATGCTTAATTGTATATGACTAAACACCCAAAAGAAACATGCTTTGTGTGACTAAATATTACAAAAGGCCACACAAACATAAAATTCATGTGGCCATTTGATGATCAACAGTCACACAAAATACACATTTCTTCACTTTTAACACCCATATGGTCACACTTAATTAACACTGTTTGGCTTACTTTATGCTTCATTCTTATGTGACTAAATACCCAAAACCAAAATGCTTTGTGTGGACTAAAATATTACAATAGGACCAACTAAACATAAAAATTCTTGTGACCGCTGGATGACAATGTTACAAATAAATACACATTTCTTCAATTTAAACACCATATGGTCACACTTATTAACACTTTTGGCCACTTTATACTTAATTATATGTGACTAAACTCCAAAAGAAACATGCCTTGTGTTACTAAATATTATAAATGGCCACAAAACACATAAAATTCATGTGGCCATTGGATGATCATTAGTCACACAAAATATACATTTCTTTACTTATAACAAGCATCTGGTCACACTTTTTAAAACTTTTGGCGCACTTTATGCTTTGTTGTATGTGATTAAATACCCAAACAATACATGGTTTTGTGTGACTTGATATTACAAAAAGGTCACACTAACATTTAAAAATTCTGTGGGCCATTGGATGATCATTTGTCAACAATATTACAACATTTCTTCACTTTAAACACCATATGGTCACACTTATTAACACTTTTGGCTACTTTATGCTTTTTATTTTGTAGAATAAATACCCAAAAACCAAACATGCTTTGTGTGACTTAATATGTACATAAGGCCACAACTTAACAATAAAATTCTTGTGACCTATTGAATGATAATAGTCCATACAAAATAAACATGTCTTTAATTTTAATACACCATATGGTCACACTTATTAACACTTTTGGCCACTTTATGTTTAATTGTATGTGACTAAACCATACAAAAGAAACATGCTTTGTGTGACTAAATATTACAAATGGCACACAAACATAAAATTTATGTGGCTATTAGATGAACTTAGTCACACATAATACGATTTCTTCTATTGTAACACCTTATGCTCACACTTATTAAACACTTTGGTTCTATTATGCTAGTTGGTATGTGACTAAATACCCAAAAAACATGTTAAACATGCTTTGTGTGACTAAATATTACAAATGGCCACACAAACATAAAATTCATGTGGCCATTGGATGATCAATAGTCACACAAAATACACATTTCTTCAATTTAAACACCATATGGTCACACTTATTAACACTTTTGGTCACTTTATGCCTAGTTGTATGTGACTAAATACCCAAAACAAACATGCTTTGTGTGGCTAAATATTACAAAAGGTCACACAAACATAAAATTCATGTGGCCATTGGATGAACAATAGTCACACAAAATACACATTTCTTCACTTTAAACACCATATGGTCACACATATTAACACTTTTGGCCACTCTATGTTTAATTGTATGTGACTAAATATACAAAAAAAACATGCTTTGTTGGATGTACATTGTTTACGGTCACTAAATTGTACCTATTTAGTCACACAAAAAACGTGGATACGGACACTAAAGCTTTCTTATGTGTGACTAACTCGAATGCGTGACCGTAGGTGACCTACGGCCGCGCGACCTTTTGTCACACACGAAACTTTTCGCGTGTGTGACTATATGTATATAGTCACATATTTTTGGTGTGACCAATACCACTTTTTGTACTAGTGAGAAATCAATTGAAAACTGATGGTGACATGTGCATCTACGCATTAACCGTCAACATTATAGAACCAAAGACCGTCAAAGAAGCTTTAACCGACCCTGCTTGGATTGAATCCATGCAAGAAGAACTTCATCAATTCATAAGGCTTGATGTATGGGAACTAGTTCCGTAACCGGATGTCATCAAACCCCTTACTCTAAAATGATTATTCAAAAACAAGCATGATGAAGAAAACACGGTCATTCGCAACAAGACTCGTCTAGTTGTGAGGGGGTATTAACAAGAGGAAGGAATTGACTTTGAAGAATCCTTCGCTCCAATCGCTCGGATTGAAGCTATCAGGATATTCTTGGCATATGTTGCATACAAAGGATTCTCTGTGTATCAAATGGATGTGAAAACTGCCTTTCTGCATGGTTTATTGAAAGAAGACGTGTACGTATGTCAACCTGAAGGTTTCATTAATGCCGATCATCCAAGCCATGTCTACAAACTCAAAAAGGCATTGTATGGGTTAAAGCAAGCGCCGAGAGCATGGTACGATGAGCTGTCTACATTTTTCCTACAAAACGAATTCTCCAAAGGCATCATTGATCCGACGTTGTTTACCAGATGTTTTGACGACGACATCTTAGTGGTATAAGTCTATGTAGATGACATTATCTTTGGCTCAACAAACCTTAGATATGCCACCCTATTCTTTGACCTAATGAAAAGCCGCTTCGAAATGTCAATGATGAGGCAAATGACGTTTTTCCTTGGTTTACAGGTTAACCAATCCCCCAGTGGTATATTCATAAACCAGTCCAACTACGTGAATACAATCCTTAAGAAATATGGATTGAACACTTGTGATACCATTGGTACTCTAATGGACATCAAATACAAGCTTGACCTTGACCAGATCGAAACTCTAGTTGATGCAACGAAATATTGTAGCATGATTGGTGCCCTTATGTACCTTACGCCAAGCAGACCGAACATTGTACATGCTACTTGTGTATGTGCTAGATACCAAGCTTAGCCTACCAAAAATCACCTCAAAGAGGTTAAAAGGATCTTTCATTATCTTTGGGGAATCGTTAATGCAGGTCTCTGGTATATAAAGGATTCTGGTTTTGAACTAACCAAATTTTCAGATGATGATTATGCGAGTTGTAAAGACACCTTCAAGATTACTTCTGGTGGAGCACAATTTCTCGGTGAGATGCTCATGAGCTGGTCCTCAAAGAAACAAGACTGTACATCGCTATCAACCGCGAAATCAGAATATGTGTCTCTATCTGCTTGTTGTGCTCAAGTCCTTTGGATGCGGACGCAGTTAACAGATTATGGCTATCACTTCAACAAGATCCTAATTTATTATGATTCAAAGTCAGCCATCGCCATATCTTGCAACCTGGTTCAACACTCTAGAACGAAACATATAGCGGTCCGATATCATTTCATCAAGGAGCGCGTAGAAAAGGGTACGATTGAGTTGTATTTTGTCAAGACCGATTACCAACTGGCCGACATCTTCACCAAAGCACTTATAGTGGACAGATTCAATTATTTGGTTCGTCGCCTTGGAATGCGCAGCCTGTGTCCTCAGGAACTCGATCGTCTTGCAAAGTTATAGTAATATCTTTGTATATATCTATCAGAAAAGAAAAATACAAAAATATAAAACCTATAAAACCAAATATATTCTTCTTCGACATGTCTCTCAACTATCGATAACATTTACGCCTTTAGAAATGTTGATTAATATTAACACGGGGGTATAAATGAAGTTCGAGCAGGAGTTTTTAATTGTTTTCAAAACATGTCTCTTCAAATTTTCTCTATGACTTCTAAGTAAATGTCAGCTTAGGACTCAGACTCCAACGAAAGGAAAATGTTCATCTATGTACATTTATCCTTCACAACGGGAAGTTCACATCTTCTCGGTCGTGAGCAAGATCATATAAACATCCTAAGTTTTGGATGCTCACGAGAAGCACTCTAGAAATGATATATCAATGGCTTTATCAAAAATCATTTTCCAAATCGAGCACAATTTTTCAAGATATTTTCAAAAAAAAAACAACAAAAAAAATATTCAAAATCTTTTAAAATTGTGTGCTCAACTCACTCCCACTCCCACTCCGCTTGTATGAATGCAATCTTTTATTGAGGGGGAGTATAATCTTCATTTGTTCCTTGGCATGCTATGCCTATTTTCCCATGCTCGGCATTTATCATGTGAATCAACGGACATTAATTTGTTTTTAATTCACTACTTAATAAAACTTATCAACACATATGCAATTTTTGAGAGGGAGAATAGTGATTAGAATGTGACTAATACGAATGTGATTGTTTAAATATAAGTGCGTTCTCAACCTCGCATGTGCTAAACGATTTCATAATATGGCGCACATGTGTAGGGGGAACTTTTTGGTGATTATGAAAAACTCTCAATGTGTATCAAATGATTTCTAAAACATATTGATTGATTTGCAAATGGCTTTATGGATTCATGGTACCATCTTAGACCGACCAACTGTTACTTCTTATGGTGTTATAAGGCGGTAAGGATAGGTATTTGTTCTATGATCCAACCAGAACCGAAGGGATCTACCCAAGGACACTCCCATAGATAGATTAGAAGCCCTTAGGTATGATATTGGAAAAAGGAGTAAAAGTGAGAATGGGAATAATGTTGAATGAGACAGAGCTTACACTGGAACAAACCCAACAAGGTGCTTTGTGATGATGTCTCGGTAAGCATTGAAGGGGTTAAAGAATGAAAAAGAACTGTAAGGATAAAGGGTGAAAAGAAAGCAGCCCTCCATACACTTAGGCAGAAATCGGGTCAATACATATGTTGTCTGAAACACTAAGGTGTTATCTGACATTGAAGACCGACATCATAGACCCAGTGATGCAATGCACAACCCTCCCCACCTACTCAAGGTCTCTTAAAAGATACTTGTTTCATTTCTCAAGGAGATCAACACATTTCTATCGACTTTCTCACTCCAAGATGGTAGATATTGAAAAGTTGGTAGTCCGCTCCAACCTCCGATCACCAAATAACAAAAGTACACTTATAGAGTCTAGAGCCAACGAGATCAATCTATAAATCTCATTAGGACACAATCTTCCAAAGTACTTGAACCTTTACTCACTATGAAATTAAGCATTATATTCAAAGTCCTACACACTATCCTCGTGATTATGCTAGAACATTAGAGTGATACTTTTGTGGTATTCACAGTGACGATGGAAATCCTTCTAGAGCCAACATCAAACAAGCTCTTAGTAGGTGATGTAGGAAATTCTATATGGATTGAACTCGTGACACTGGATATCAATCTTGGTCCAGAATGGAAGTTATCGAATGTGTTTTATGAAAAAACCTCTCGATGTGTTCAACAATTATTTTTTGAGCACATTGATTGTATATATTTTCAAACAAAGGATTTCTAATGACAAATTGATTTTGCTCCTTAAACAACTTTGTTGTGTTGCAAAAATACTTTTTGAGCGACACTCGATTGATTTTTGAATCAATTTTCCATTCAATCGATGAGATAGTAACTCATTGATTCACTCTTACTGTGGTTTGTCTGCTTTGAGACGCTTTGGTTCAAGAACGGCTAGTGCAGTTGCGAAACCCTATCAAGGAGATTCTTTAGAATTCTACCTGATCACATGCAGTATTTATACTGATTAACAGGGAACCGTGGTTATTACAACCATATTTGATGAAGGAGAACAAAGACTCCTTCATCTATATATGTTGTTTAAGCTAACCATTAATTGCAGGAACAATCAATCGCGTAACCATATTCTCTAGCCGAATCGCAGTTATACTCTTACTCCTAACCGAAAGACACCTCAAAGACTTAAAAGGCTCCGTTCATTTGTAATACACTTTCACAAGCTCTGATTTACAAGATCTTCCTCAAAGAAAGTCATGTATGCTGATCAATCGAAAGATATAAAGACTAGGGACATTGTCAGCCTTTAAGCAATGCTTGTATAAGAAGTATGTTGATAATGCAGCTGTGTACACCAAGATGTATTCAGAATTATCGTCAGGCGAAAGTTCTTGATATCAAGTTTTTATGTTCAAAAGATATCAAGACAACGATCCAGATCCATGATCACAAGCTCGCTAAAGGAACTGTAAAGAATTCCCAAGACAACAAGGTCCCAAGACGTAAAGTTATGCCGCATGTTATGACCACCCCTTAGGGGGAGATTGTTAGACCTAGAAATATCTATTGTAATATTAAAGTGATGGTCATTTAACATACCCAAACCTTATAATAGATTAATTAAAGTGTACGAGAATTCTAGAACTTAATAGGGCCTAGTTACGGGCTTTAAAGCCTGTTAGGTATCAAGCCGGCCCAGGAAGCCCATTATAGAACACTAGGACAGTCCATGGTGTTTGTAGAACTATATATACCCCTCTCTAAGTGTGAAGAGAGTGTTGGTCACTTTTCTTTCAAAGTAATCTAACCCTTTTTGTTTTGTTTTATCTTTCTCTCTAAACTCTCTTCTCTCTTTAAAACTACACGTCTTATTCTCTTTGTTTCTAGTGATTGTTTTGTGAAATTGATAAGGCTAATAGTTCTCTTGTTCATCCTCTGCATGACCAGTGTATGATGAAGAGTTTTCCCTTTGTGAGTTGTAGCCAGAAGAAGTAGAAACACCATAAGCAGTACTAACATCATTAGTACTGCTAGTGCTTTCAGAAGAAACAAAGGAGACATTCTATGGTCTAGAAGATGATCCAGTAAAGCCTTTAACATCAGACTCAAAGACTTTAAGATTGTTATAGAGATTATCAAAACTAAGACTGTCCACTCCTGGCTTGGTTCTCATGACTAAGGATACTTGAGACCAGGAAGAAGGTAAAGACCTAAGGAACTTTTGATTAGCATCTTCAGTGGAGACACATGCATCATGAATCTCAAGTTGACTCAGAAGACTCTAAAACCTGTCATAACCTTTATGCAGTCCTTCTGAGTTGGATACAGAAAAGCCTTCAAACAGTTGCTTTAAAATGTATTTCTGCATCTTATTTGATTCATCATTGCCACCAAATCTAGATTTAATAGCATCCCACATCTCTTTAGCATCAATCATCTTGTGAAATTTTGCTAAATGGTCTTTTGGTAAAGCCATAAGTAAGGTGGTCCTTGCTTTTCTTTCTCTTTCTCTGGCTAAAATTTCTTCAGCAGTTTTAGGAGGCAAAACCTTTATTACTCCATTTGGATTTGTTGAGACACTTACATGACCATTTCCCTTTTGTATGACTTCCCATATAGGATAGTCAGTATGGCTTAAGTAATGTTCCATTTTCATGGCCCAAATGTCATACTCACCTTTCTTCAGAATATGGAGTTTAATGGTTGACACAGTGTAAGGGGCTTGTTGAGTTGGTGTTTATGGTGGTGGTGCTGGTGGATTTTCATCATCTGATCCTGTCATTGAATAGATTTAAAGGGTAAAGGTTTATAACTGATGTGTTTTGGTTCTTCTTACTTAGAGTTTCTCTACAAGCTCTGATACCACTTGTAGATCCCAGTCTAAATAGATCTTTCTAGCCTGTTAAGGGTTGTAGCCAATATGGATAGATCCAAACTAACTACAAGAGAAAAAATGACTATTAACAATATAACTTATGCGGAAACTAACTTATATTGCTAAGAAGAACAATGAATGAAACAGAACTTTAATTACTATTAATCTGCCAGGTTACAGATTACTAACTATGAAATTTGTGAAACTTGTATATTAAACTTATGTATATCTAACTAATGCCATAGGGTTCTTTTTATACACCAAGGAAAACCCTAATGGGCTTACAAAACGTGTGAAGAGATAATGCATATCTATTCATATAATAACTCATGCATATCTCCTAACAGTACTAACTAGCAGTACTAACTTACTACTAACAGCACTGGCAGTACTAACAATGTACTTGCAGTACTAACTATTTATAACTAACAATACTAACTACTTAGTCTATTTTCTTAAATCTTTAGCATTCTACATTAGCAGCACTAAGTAGAACTAGCAGTAGTAACTTGTATAAATAGCAGCACTAAGTTGTAGAAACTTCTAAAACCCAACACTTACCTAGATTGAAGTTTGAGAAAGATCATCTCTGCTCCGTGTGTCAACTAGGAAAGAGCAAAAAGCATTCCCACAAACCCAAAACTGAAGACACCAACTTGGAAGTTCTTAATACCCTTCATATGGATTTATGTAGACCGATGTGAGTTCAAACAATTAATGAGAAGAAATACATCTTAGTCATTATTGATGATTATTTGAGGTTTACTTGGGTTAAGTTTTTGAGATTGAAAGATGAGACCCCAGAGGTTGTCATCAAATTTCTGAAGCAAATACAAGTCGGTCTCAACAAAACTATTAGAAACATCCATACCGATAATGGCACATAATTTGTCAATAAAGATTTGACTGACTATTATGAACGTATCGGCATTTTTCACCAAAAGACAATTCCGAGGACTCCACAGTAGAACGGCGTTGTCGAAAGACGGAACCGTACTCTTCTTGAGGCTGCTAGGACAATGCTGATATTTTCCAATGCCCTGATGTTTCTATGGGCAGAAGCTGTGGCTACTGCGTGTTACACCCAAAACTGATCCCTTATTCACACTCGTCACTGCAAAACCCCATATGAGCTGGTGCATGACAAGAAGCCTAATCTTACCTTTTTCAGAGTCTTTGGTGCTCTTTGTTACCCTATAAATGGCAGCAAAGATCTTGGAAAACTACAACCAACAGCTGATATTAGAATATTCGTTGGTTATGCACCTAGCAGGAAAGGGTATAAAATCTACAACAAAAGAACCTGACATATTATGGAAACAATTCACGTGCAATTCGATGAGCTGACTGAGCAAATGACTCCTGTGCAACTCAGTAGAGGACCCGCTCCTACTTTCCTGACGCATGGACAAATAAGTTCAGGGCTCATACCAAATTCGGTTCCTGCAGCTGAATCTACTCTCATAGAAGACAATCCTTTTGCTCCTGTTGTCAATAATCCCTTCATAAACGTATTTGCTCTGGAACCTAGTTCTAAAGCATCATCATTAGGGGATCTTAGTTCAGCAGAATCTCCTTATGTCTCCTAAACACTTTATCATCTCAAGAAATAGAGTAAGGATCACCCGCTGGATAATATTATTGGCAATCCCTCTCGACCGGTATCCACCAGAAAACAACTAGCAACTGATGCCTTATGGTGCTTGTATAACTCTGTACCGTCAAAAGTCGAACCAAAGAACTTCAAATCTGTAATTATTATAGATTGCTGGTTTCAAGCTATGCAAGATAAGATTCACGAATTTGATCGACTTCAAGTATGGGAATTAGTACCTCAACCAGACTGTGTCATAATCATTGCTCTCAAGTGGATCTACAAAGTTAAACTTGATAAGTACGGTGATGTTCTAAAGAACAAGGCTAGGTTGGTAGCTAAGGGATATCGACAAGAGGAGGGTATTGATTTAGAGGAATCATTCGCACCTGTTGCATGTATCAAGGCTATTCGCATCTTCATCGCCAATGCAGCCAGTAAAAACATGACCATCTATCAAATGGATGTCAAGACAGCATTCCTTAATGGCGAATTGAAGGAAGAAGTCTATGTTAGTCAACCAGAGGGTTTCGTTGATCCAGACCATCCGACACATGTTTATCGTCTGAAGAAAGCTTTGTACGGTTTAAAGCAAGCTCCTCGGGTGTGGTATGATACTTTGTCACGATTTCTTCTGGACAACAAATTTTCCAAGGGTGCAGTTGATCCGACATTATTTACCCAGAAAACAAGCAAACATATTCTTCTTGTTCAAATATATGTAGATGATATCATTTTTGCCTCGACCGACCCTAAAGCGTGTGACATATTTTCCAATGAGATGAGTTCTAAATTTCAAATGTCAATGATGGGACAAATGTCTTTTTTCTTAGGTTTACAAGTTTCTCAAAATCCCGGAGGCATTTTTATTAATCAATCAAAATTTGCTCTTGAAATATTAAAGAAATTTGGGATGGATTCGTGTGACCCTGTTGATACACCCATGGTGGATCGACTTAAACTGGATGAGGACCTCTTAGGGATTCTAGTTGACCAGACTCGATTTCGTAGTATGGTCGGCTCCCTAATGTATCTCATTGCCAGCAGACCCGACCTTATATTCAAGGTCTTCCTATATCCTATGTAAATATGTACATATTCCAAAACCAAAAAGAAAATACAAAAATATATAACCTATAAAAACCATAAAAAAACCGAAAATAGAAAATACCAAAAATAGTTTTTCAAGACATGTCTTCTGTTTATCAATAACATTTACGGACCTAGAAATGTCATTCAATAGAAGTACGTCAGGAAGTGCTCAATTCCTTGGAGATAACTAGTCAGCCTGGTCATAAAAGAAACAATAAGAGGCACTGCAGATTCTCAATAACAGAGGCACGAATAAATTGCCATGTTGGATGCTGTGCTTCAGAGATACTTTGGTTGAGATACAACTTCATAGATCGGACTTTGCCTTTAATAAATTCCATTGTATTGTGGCCAATCGCAGTGCCATTGCTCTCTATGCTGCAATAATGTCCAGAATCTCGGTCCAAGCCAAATTGGACATAACGATAGCAATTTTTCTAGAGAGGCAGGTTGAGAAAGGCGTGGTTTGATATTGTATTTCGTGTCGACGGTTGATCATCTCGCGGACATATTCAACAATAAGCATTACCAAGAGGAGCGGTTCGAATTTTACCCCGCTCTTGGTATGAAGAGTTTGTCTCCGGAAAATCTTACAAACGTCTGTCAGGAAGAGCAGAGGAGTAAAAGATGGTTTCGATATCCTATGTAATTGTAACATATTCAAAACCAAAAAGAAAAAATACAAAAATATTAAAACTATAAAAAAAACCATAAAAATCATAAATAGAAAATTACCAAAAAAATAGTTTTTCAAGACCATGTTCTTCGTTTATCGATATCATTTGGACCTAGAAATGTAATGTAATAGATGACACGGGTCTTTAAAGGAAGCTCGATGGGAAGTCGCAAATTCTTCAAAACCATGTCTTTATGGCTTGCTGTTTTTTCAGTCTGCAACCCGCTTTTCAAATTGGGATGCATGTCGCCAAAAAGACGGTTGTTCTGAAAGGTGTTGATTCAGTTCTCCCAGGCTGGATTACTTTTTATATCCCTGGACCCCGATCTTAATGTACGTTCAGTGCATTATTTCTTGCTTAAGAAGAGAAGTCTTCTTTTTATCCATATAATTTTCCGTCTATGATTCTTTAGAAAATTATTTGGATTTCACATGGTGGTTTAATGTTGTTGGAACATCAATCGGACTTGTGTTTTCATATATATTCGATTACTCAATCAAAACTACGTTCTTTCGATAGAAAGGGGCATGGATTGTGTGGGAGAGTCTTTTTTTTCAATAATTTATGACATCTAACGGTAAGGTTTCTACTCTTCTAAATAAATTGAGAAAGGTTTTGTATCTATTAAGGGTAACATTTTAAGGGGGGAGTTAAATCTGAGGTTAACTTCAAAAAGGACATTTGTCAGTTATATGCCAGTATAGGGTTTATGTGTATTTTCTATTTGTTTCCTAGACTCATTAAAAATAAAGGAATTTCATTTGTGCCATTTAGCATCTTAAACTATCCCTTAGTAACTCTTATACAGTGAGGGCAAAAATCGCCATAAGCTGAAAATCGTACCCTATAAAAGGCCATTGTCGTTTTGGATTAATCAAAAACTCCAAAAAAATCCAACTCAATAATTTATTCATACTTTCTCTCTCAACCCAAAACGCAACACACTGCGATTTGCTTGATTCGTGGCCATTTGGGTGATTTATAATCTAGGTATTAAGCTGATTAATGCTCAACATCATCTAATCATACTTTATATATATCAATATGGCTTAACTCTCAGTAAATCGTATGTTTTTTGTAGATTTTCGTGCATAATCATCATCCAAATCTTGGTTAGTGTTTCTAATTGAGTTTTGATTGCTGGGTTAGACTTCTAGATTACTATAATTTAGTGCTTGGTGATGGCTGGAATTAGATTCCCCATCTCTGGATTTATGGTCCTTTGTGAATTTACGCATTTAGGTTGATTTTTAAGTCAAAAATTGTGACAGTATGATATGTGTGTGACTCGTGGTTGTTGTTATAGGTATTGTGCACATTTTAGAAAGTAAATCATGATCTGGTATTGCCTTGGAAGTCTTGATTGGAAAGTTAGAATCTGTGCTTATAAAAAGTTCTTGGTTGCGTTTTGTTAGTGTTCTTGGTTGTGTTTTGTTAAGATAGTCTTGGTTGCGTTTTGCCTATTGTGTTCTTGATTGCGTTTTGATAGATGTTCTAGTCTGCGTTTTGTTTGGTGATTCATAGTTGCGTTTTGCTGTACAAATTTGTTGGAAACACAAAAAGTGTCGGTCACTTCCAAGTTGTAATAGTCTTAGCTCGTAGTTTATGTAATGATTAGATTAGTAATTAAATCGGGTACAAGAACCATGGGAAGCCCATCAATAGCCATGGGCGGCATATAGGATGTATATAAACCTCTCCTTAGCCCTTTGGTGAGTAAAATCACGAGAGGGAGGGATTGTATTGATTTTAATCGTCAGAGGGGGTTGGTTGTCATTTGTTACATTCCCATCTAATAACATCAATTCCATTCCATCATACCTTCTCTTAACACACAACCCAATCTCTCTCTTGTTCTTGGATTTGATCATAAGATTACATGTTCTACTATTTGGTATCAAGAGCCATGGAGTGGGTGTGTAGTTTTTGTGTTTGATTTTTGTGTTCAAAACCTTTACAAAGAGCAAAGTAGTTGATTAAAATTTTTGGCTTAAAAACCTCCTTAAAGTTGTCATTTTTATAGTTCCTATAGGGTTCAGTAAATAAGTTGTACTAGATTTTTTTTGCTTTAAAAACTCATTAAAAATGTGTTTTTGAGTTTGAAAATTTGAGTAGTTTTCGTAGTAGTGGGGATGCCGAACGAAGTAGGATACGAACAAGGTAACCGAACGAGTAAGCCGAACACGTTAACGAACTAGATAATTTTCCGATGAGATCAGAACCGAATTAGGAATTATTCTAGTTTGAACCGAAACGAGCTTTTACTCCGTTGGAACCGAAAGAGTCCTTTACTTTGAACCAACAAGGAGGAATGAAAATAACAACGTTAGTGACTATTTTCCGGAACAAGCAGGGACGGAACGTAGTAGGACCGAACTAGATAAACTTTGTCAATGATACTAGTGACAATTCCGGAACAAGGCAGGAAGCCGAAAGGAGTAGGGACGCCGAACTAGTTATATTTGTCAACCGAATAGGTGAAACCACTTATGTTTAAAACTTTAACAACTCCTTGTTTTTTTTAAATTATTCGGTTATTTCTTTGACTTGTTATAAAACTCCCGTGAATCAATTTCTTGTTTTTCCGGTTTTGTCAAGAATCGTTTAAAAATCCCGTGTAGTTTCAAGATTTATTTCTCAAGACTCAATAAAAAACACATAACCAAACACAATTCTCTTTCTACCACGAATCGATCAAATTGTAATTTTTTTTTGATACCATATTAATGACGACTATTGCGATAAGGTTCTTCTTTTCATGAGGAGACATACAAACCACGTATGCTTGAAAAACACGTGTATGATTCATGGAAAAGCATAATGAACTGTATATAATGAATAGACCACATGAACGACTGATTCTTTGCCTCTGTTAAAAAAGGACAATTGTCTTGGCCTTAATCACTGAGGATGGTAGTAACAAGTGCTTAAGGAATATAGTTTGTAACTGACTCCGCTGAGACATTCAAGGGATTGTGACTTCAAAGCAATAATCATCATTCTCCAAGGCTTCCCAACTAAAATCTATGCTCTTGTGAGGGTCAACTTCGTATGGCCAATAGATCTTTTGGAAGAAGATTCTAACTGCTTAATGCAAGGAATGTCGTTAACAAAACAAGAAAGAACAAGAGTGCAAGCTATATGTTGAAATTCGATAAGGTTTACTTACAAGAACGGAAAGTCGTTACACGAGTACTACTTGAGGTTCACTTGCTAACTCAATGAATATGAACATCTACAAGATGCCATTGGTGCAATTCAAGTTAACACAAGTTTGTAACACTCGTCTGATGAATGGTGCAAATTTGTTACTGAGGTTAAATTGGTCAAAGACTTGCAAGAATACAATGTTGAGCATACTCTGCTTACCTGCAACAACACGAAAGACATGCAATTGAGTTCGTTTGATGCAGAACGTAAACGTCGATTTCTTGCTTTAGTTGCATTTCCCAATTACCTCCGTGCACACTTTTCAATTCATTACACACTCTCCCGAAACTCTCAACTTCAACATCATGTTTCACCATCATCCGTCTTCCAGTTGTAAACACCTTATCAGACTCAATAATTCACAACCAGTCAATCAACACCTCTTTCGATACTTATCTCAAATGAGTACCAATCTTCAGTTCACCACAGTGCTTTATTCTCCTAACCATCTATCCCACAATTGGATTATGCTCCCCACAACTATCAACAAATACAACTGAAATTTTTCCCAACCACGAGATCCTGGTTCTAGTTGATTACAGTGTTCCAGAAGGGGATTATCCATTCTGATGTGATTATATTACATGATGTCGTTCTTAACTGTGTTGGTCATATTCCAGGTTTCCTACTACCAACATCAGCTAAGGACTTCGTCAAACCTCGACAACAAGCTACCATTATGATGGAAGAAAAGTAACTGTGCAACTGTTACAGGGAAGACAAACTACCTTATGCTGCTGGAACAACAAGATAATACACAACTGGAGCAAAGTGGATAGCAACACAGGGAAACAACGGACTGTTCATTTGTTACAATTGCAAGGGGATGAGGGTCATATTGCCAAGCAGTTGTACTAAGCCAAGTGCGGAAAAAGGGATGAAACATGGTTCATATGATAAAGTGTTGTGGTTCATGCTCAAGCAAGTGGTCAAGCTTTAACAGAGGAAGAAATGCATTTTTGGCTGATCCAAGACTTCCTGACATTCAGACCTTCTTAGACTGTCATCAACCCACAATGCTGCGTTATCAAGGCCGTATGTCTGGATGCTTTGACTCTGATTGTGATGAACCTCAACTCAGCCAAGATTGCTCTCATGGCGCGACATTCTCAGGAATGGCTTAGATGCACTACTGAGGTACCCAATCAGATAATCTGACCAATGATTTAATTCAATCAAATGTGACGATAATGGGCTGTCTTCTTGAAAATCAGTCTAATGTGTGAGTCAAGACAGAAACTGAAATAACCTAGTGATTGCAATTCATTCTTATTATTAGTATCTGAGTGAAACACAACAGGAAACTATCCAGAATTCTAATTCTTCTGCTCAACAAGATGTCCTGATATTGTCTATGTTGAAATTAAATAACCCCAAGTGATGCACTGCACATATGTAATTAAAGCCTTGGACTACGAGTTGACGATATAAAGAAGAGGTTAAAAATTTGAAGAAATTGCAAATTGTTGAAACAGTTTTTAAGGATCAAATGTACTGTATGCGAGATTGTCGTCTTAAGAAACTCTTTTTTTAAAACAAGGTTGCAAGAAAAAGGATTCTTTATGAAAACAGTTTTAGATCTCAAAATTGATTTTAAAATGGAAAGAATACAGAAATATGATAGCAAGAAATTGCTTTAGAAAAGAAAATTAAGCAACTTGCTAATATCATTTATTCAAAAGAGGTCAATCTGCGCAAATGTTCATATGAGACTAAATCAAAATTTGTTATGATATTCCACGAAACATGCAATCGGTTTTGAAATAAAAAACCTTTCTATCTGAAGAAAGTTCAGGAGTCAAAAGCCTAAACTGTATGACGGGATGTCATTTCTTAAAATGGATACTGTTGTGATTTACGATTTGATGAAACATTAATGCTTTAGTTGACGAGAAGTCTGTTCAAAACTGCTTTTGATAGAACAAGATCCATTGGTGTAAAAACATAGAGTGTACACGAAAACCATTAACTTATGCTATTCTTATAACGATTACAACAAACGATTTGTTCACAATTGATTTATTATATGAACATAGCTTTGGGAAAGCGACTTCGGTCCCAGCTTTAGGGACCCATCTCATTCTTCAAAAATCATCAAAGTTGAGGTTTCCAAAAGAATTCCAAAAGTAAGTATGGTGTTATCCTACGCTTGAAAGAGCTCAACGCTATCTTATTGGCCTTTGGATCGGTTGTCAAAGAAAGGAAACCACTGGCTCCCTGCTTCACTGAGGGACGTTGGGGGTTTGAATTACAAAGGCTTGTTTTCGAGATGAATCATTCCGTCTTATAAGAAATTAAAAGATATCTTCAATAAACTTCAATCAATACTTGGTTTGAAGAACTTGCCGATGTCAAAAAGTCTTTTATTCAAATGGAAGGCTGTCGTAATAACAGCGCTTGGAGTGCCCAGGAATTTCAAAGTTAAAATAAATCAGTTTTGAGTGAAAATGACCGACTCTTGGACAAGCCATTGAAATGATATTGTAAACATATGTTGTGAATTTGTCTGTGAATGATGTTGTGGAAATGTGAATGAATGTCAAAAGTTCTCGAAATCAAGATTGAGCTTATCAACAAAAAGGATTTTGTTGATAAAGAGAGAAAACTTATGATAAACTTTGTAAGAGTTTACGATCTTGAAAAACATTTGCATCATTTTGGAAGTGTTTTCACTTAATCAAGAAAATTTTCAACTAGATAAAGTGTTTTATCAAAAATGCTCAAGTTGACTCAGGTTTGTTTGAAATTAATGTGAATTGAGTGCTCAGTCTCAAGCAAAAATGACACAATCATTGTCAAGTTGAAAGAGCCAAATTAAGTCTTAAAAGGATATGGTGGATGATAGTAAAGTCAAATGACATGGATGAATTGAGACTCAAACTATTGATTGGAACATAGAGTGACAAAAAACTTGTGTTGAGATGAGCATTTGAAACAGGACTTAACTTTATGACTCGAATTTTAATCCAATACGTGTTCAATCAAAAGACAATGTGTGTGTTAATTAAACAAGTCAATATAAAGTCTGGGGAAATTTCTGATTTAAATGCAAAACTTCAGGAACAAGGTTTGGTCATAGCAGCCCTAAAAAATGAGTTAAGGAAACTTAAAGGAAAAGCGTTAGATAAGGAGGCTACTGAGACCCACTCTGTTGATCCAAAAGTGTCTAAGGATAAATGGAGCCACACGCCCAAATTGTTGAATAAAAGGATCTGCTCACTCCTTCTAATATTAAGTTACACCGAGAGAAGCTTTGGTCCTTAGGATATAGTTTCGGAAATTGTAAAAAGCGAATTATCCTCATGATTCACTTTTAGTGTCTTGCTTTTGGTATAACAATGTCATTCAGGATTGCTTTCACACCATAAGTAGATTTGCCCTAGCTATCAACAATTTTGGTCTAATTAGTTGAGATCACACGAGGGGAAAAGGACAAGAAAGTTAGTTTGCGAAATCACTCACATCCACAGAAAGAAAACACAAAAACAGTACTCGACTTCAAACTTCGTTTTAACAAGCGTGTTTCGTTGGGTTGCATTTACAGGAGTAAGAATTTCTACTCGTGCTAGCGGATCACAGCCTTCAGGCAGATACCAGAACTATACTATATGACGAGTTATATTTCTATATGGAAAATAAACATCTCAATAATAGATATGATAGGATACAAGCAAACACCAAGTTTGTAATTCGAAGAATAAAGTTAAGAAGCTCACCCTTAGGAACGTTAAATCTAGTTTGAATAAAAGGAATATACGTTAATTAAAGTTAATGGATCTGTATAGGGGTAGAATTCAAAGAACAAGTAATTCTGATTGTGTCTGTATTAACTGTGATGATTGCATGTCTTCTGATAATTTGTGTGTGTTTTCTACTCTTTTGAATGATGTTGAAATTTTCGTGCTAAACTGAAGGAGTAAATCTAAGAAAGAGATTTGAAACCAATAGGAAAAAGTGTTACTCAGTTATGATATATTTGGAAGAACCTATCGGTCGGACTTTCACATTTATAGGGATATAGCATGCCCTTTAACTAGGATTTTTTTTTTGGGTAAAGGGGACACTACCCCGGTAAAATATATTAATCACCCAAGAAATAATAAGGACAATGGAATGTGACTGAAATGTCACATTAACCTCAAGCACAAGCTTGAACAGCCACTAAGCTATATGACATGCCATATAACTATAACCCTATTACATAACCAATAACACCAATAGGAAAAAACCACCTAATGGTGCATAAACAAAATTGACAAAACATAAAGCTAGACAAAAATAGCTTCAGGGAGATCCCAAAGCCGAGCTAATCTTTCACCACTCTTGGACTTCCTCATCTTGCAAGATAAAAGCTTCAAACGCACAACAGACTTAATGCAATCGACCACTTGGTCAATCGTGCGTTTTCCTTTCTGAAACAGCCTCCAATTACGTTCTTGCCACACAAAATAAGCCGAGGCTGCGACAACAAGCTTCGCAATCACGCAATTAGTAGTACGTCTCTTGACAATAGGCAATAAAGCATTAATAATACTATAAATATTAGGTTGCGAATTGTCAAGACCAGCAAAAAAAAACCTGATTCTGTCCCACAATGCCACGATGAGAACGATGCACTCAAAAAAACCATATGATTCATGCGATTTCTATGGAATCGTCTCACACAGCAACAAACCGCCAAGGTCTAGCGAAACATCCCAAGCAGGAATAAGATCTTGAGTTTTCAACTTCCTCCTAATAATTAGCCAAAGATGTA
This sequence comes from Tanacetum coccineum, assembly GCA_026074375.1. Taxonomy (NCBI): domain Eukaryota; kingdom Viridiplantae; phylum Streptophyta; class Magnoliopsida; order Asterales; family Asteraceae; genus Tanacetum; species Tanacetum coccineum. Next base: position 46,490 of record BQNB010007922.1, on the reverse strand, counting down.
TAGCATGTCTAGGGATACATGACGGAAACCAAACCATACTATACCACTTGACCTTAGAATCACGCATTCCATTATCATCCCTAAACTTGGAAGTGCGGGGGTTGAAGGTAGAGGGGGTGAGGAATATGGATAAGGTATATGGAAACAGGGGGAGATTGGGAGAAAGGGTTACTGATGTGCGCGGTGAGGAAATCCGAAAACTTCTTAGAATTTCCATGACAATCAATCCAAAACAGCCTATCAAGATCATTATTAATAGGCACAATGTAATTGTCAAGAGTAGGGTATTTAGCGATCAATTCAGCAGGCCACACCCAAGTACCATGCGTAATAACATCACTAACCTTAGCTTGAAGAGATAAACCGCTCTGCAATATCACGCGGGGACCAATGCTCGAAATATGATCCACAAATCATTCATCTATCATACAAAGCGAAGTGTTAAGCCGTTACAATCTTACTTCCAATGAATCGTCGAATGGAAGGTCACACCTTTAAGATTTTTCCTCCAACCCATATGAAATATTTTCCGCAGCGGTAATCCCAAAAATTCCGACCCTTTGAGCTTTGTATTCATGGATCCATTTCACCTCCAAAGCGATCTTTCATAGTTCTAGAATCTAGAAACCAATAACATGGGTTTACCACTACTATGAAGTGCCTTATAGGAAACCATTTCCCAATCTGATCGTCTCCATAACTAGGCATTACCACTAACTAATGAGTGCCTTCTAGGAAAACCATTGTTCTAGAATCTGAATCACCCAATCCTGTGGTTTAATTGGTATTCCTCAAGGAAACCTAAAGGAGATTAGTATCTGAGTCCGTTAGCAAAACTAGGTTATTAAAAACAAAGTCTTGGCTAACAAACAGGAACCCAGTAAATCATGGGGGATCACAAAAACCAATATTCATCTACTTCTCTTAATGAAATGCAGGTTGTCCAAATCGTCCTCTGGTTAATTTGGACTCCGAGTTGCTCGAAGCACATGACGGGAGATCGCTCTCAGATCACCAATTTCATCAGTAAATTCTTGGGTACAGTTAAATTCGAAAATGATCAAGTTGCAAAGATAATGGGTTATGGAGGGACTCATCAGATTGGGAATGTTACTATTTCAAGGGCTTTTATTACGTGATGGATCTTGGGCATACATAATCTATTTTATGTGGGACAATTATTGTGGATCCATATTCGAAGTGGCTTTTCGTCTACATACATGCTTCATTCGCAATTCTAGAAGGTGTTGTTTATTGACGGGATCTCGAGGGGATAATCTTTATACACTCTCACTTGGGAATATGATGGCATCCTCTCCCATTTGTCTATTGTCAAAGGCGTCTAAAACCAAAAGTTGGGTTATGGCATTCGTCGTCTATCTCACTGACTTTAGTGCTTCAATCATCTTGCAAGACATGGACTTGGTCCGAAGGTCTCCCTAAGCTCAGTTTGAAAAGGATCACTTATGTTTCTGCATGTGCATTAGCAAAAGCTCAAAGAAACCCTCAAACCCTAATTGTTGGGCACCAATCAAGAAAAACTCCTATCATGTTGCATATGGATTTGTGTGGGCCAATGCGTTTGTCGCGAGTGTCAATGGAAAGAAGATACACTCCTGTTATTGTCGACGGACTACTCTCGATTTACATGGGTTTAAAATGTTTGCGATCAAAGATGAGGCTCCAGCTTTTTAATTATTAACTTTTTTGTGAAGATTATTCAAGTACGGCTTTAGGAGGAAACTGTTCGTTCGCATCAGAAAACAGATAATGGAACTGAGTTGTTAATCAGGACATGGTGAATATTATGAAAGGTTGGCATCTCTCTTGAACATTCTCGTTGCACGCTCTCCACTAGCAAAATGGTTTGTTGTTGAAAGACGAAATTATACGCTTAATTGAAGCGCCCTGCATATGTTATATATGCAAAAGCTCCTTTATTTTCTATGGGCCGACCCGAAGCGGTTGCCACAGTGTTATACCCAAAATCGTTCCTTGATACGTCGTCGTCACGTGGTAAAAACCATACGAGCTTTTACACGGACAAACTCCCGAATCTATGTATCGTACATTGTGTTAGGTGCCACTTTGCTACCCATCGAATGATAGGAGAATTTGGGGTAAGTTACTAACGCAGGCTGACATTGGTATTTTCATAGATATGCACCCACGAAGAAAGCATTCCGGATTTACCAACAGAGTTACAGACGAATAATTGAAACCTATTTCATGTAACTTTGAGCGGAGGCGACCGTGATGGCTTCTGAACTTAGCAGTTCAGGACCGCACTTCATGATATGACTCTTGTAGCAATCAGTTCAGGACTCGTGCCTCAAACCCTCCTTCTTCAATACTTTTGTCCACCTTCGAGTGTGACTGGGATTTGTTGTTTCAACCATGTTTGATGAGTCACTCTAATCCCCCACCTTATGTTGATTTACAAGCACCAGAAGTCATTGCTCCTATTCCTGAAGCAGGTTGCACCTGAACATGCTGTATCAACTGGTTCACCTTCCTCAACTACAGTTGAGTCAAGATCACCATTCACAAGTAACTCTTCATACAACTCATGAAATCTCAAAACTCCTATTATGTTCATGATGTTGAAGAAGACAATCTCGAAATTTGAAGTCGACTCATATGGGGTAATGATCCATTTTACTTTGGCATTCCATTCCAGAAGTTAACTTCTAATCCTTCCTTAGCTCGGATGTTTTTTCATACAATTGTGCACTTTCGCGATCACCAAGTTTCTGAACAACAATTAGTCAAATGGGATCAGGGATCAATCCACTTGAGAATATAATCGGTGCTCTCGACAGACCAGTTTCCACACGACTACAACTCACTATGAACAAGCCTTATTCTGCTACTATGATGCCTTTCTCACATCAGTTGAAACCTAAGAAACTACAAGAGCATTAACTCAAAGCATGTTGGATTGAAGATATGCAAGAGGAACTTCATGAATTTGAACGTCTGGAAAGTTTGGGATAACTTGTTCCTCTTGAATAAAGCATTTGTTTCACTCTTTAAGTGGATCTTAAGGTTTAGCTTGATGATGTTAGGAGGTATCGAAAAACAAGGCTCGATTGGGTCGCTCGTGGTTATCGCCAAGAAGAGGGAAATCGATTTTGAAGCAGTTCCTAAGCTCCCAGGTTGCAAGATTAGTGGCTATACGAATTTTTCTGCATTTGCTGCTTTTATGAACATGGTCGTCTATCCAAAATGGATGTGAAGATCTGCGTTTCTGAATTGGTATTTGCGGGAAGAGGTTTTTGTTAGCCAACGAACGGATTTGTGGATCGCAGACACTACTTCGTGTACAAGCTTAAAGAAGCTCTTTATGGTTGAAACAAGTTCCACGGTGGGGTATATATGTTAGCTTCATTCCTGATATCCATTGACTTCTCAAAAGGCTTAGTGGATCCTACTATGTTCATCACGTTAGAGAAGGCACATGAACTTCTACTTTGTGTACAATCTCTGTCGATGATGATATTATCTTTGTGCATCTACTCCTGAACTTTGTGGATCTATTTGCTAAAATACATGTGTTCAAAATTCAAGATTGTTATTGATGGGTAAAATCACATTTTTTCTTAGGACTACAGATTCTTCAAAGGTCCCCAGAGGCATCTTTAATAAACCAATCTAAAATTGCTCTTGTAAACACTAAAGAAATATGGTTTGAAACAACATAGTAATAAACACCTGATTTCCCCATAAATCTTGTGAACCCAGTGGACATCCCATGGTGGAGAAATCCAAACTGGATGAGGATAAAGAAGGGAAAGCTGTAGATCCGTCACACTATCGTGTGGTTATGATTGGCACCCTCCTTTATCTTACAGCTAGTAGACTAGTCCTACAATTTGTATATGCATGTGTGCCGGTATCAGGCTTCGGCCTACGGAAAAGAAAAGCGCTTTAATGTGGTTAAAAACGGATCTTTGCGATGTCTAAAAGGAAACCGTACATCGGGGACTTTGGTATCCGAAGGATTCTTCCATTGCACAAAAAGCATTTACAGTTGCGGATTCATTGTGGTTGTCAAGTACACGCCGTTTAGCCATCTGGTAGTATACATACTTTTTTGGGTGATCGATTGTGAGTGGATCTAAAAGGCAGATGAAAGCGCTGCGATCTCCAGTACGGAAGCTGAATATATGCTTTGTCCCGGTTGTTGTGCTCAAGTCCTTTGGTGAGATCACTAAACCTTACCGGACTATGGCTTTGGATTCAATAAAATTCCAATGTACTGTGATAACAAAAGCGGCTTTTGCCTTTTGCTGCAACAACGTGTCACATTCCGATCCTAAGCTATAGCTCATAATTTTTTTCACTTCATCAAGGAGCCATGTTGGAAAATGGTTGTGATCGAACTTTACTTGTCAATACAGGAGTATCAATTGGCGGACATTTCCATAAAGTCTTGGCCGAGAAGAATTGATTCTAATCACCAAGCTGTGTATGCGAAGTTTTACGCCCGGCAGTCTTTGAAACAAGTTGGCCAGATGACGTTGTACGAATGTGGTGGGTTACCTATTCGAATATCCTTTGTATCATATGTATATAATATAACTCAGAAAAAGCCAAAAAGATTTTCACGTTATAAAACCTTTATAAAAACAAAAATACAAAATTAAAAAAAAACCAAAAATATTTTCTTTTTATATAAAGTTTATAAAAAACTAAAGATAAAAATATAAAATCAGAAAAGCCAAAAAGATTTTTATTTTATAAAACCTTTATAAAAACAAAATACAAATTAAAAAATGAGGAAAAAGTACAAAAAGGGTTTGCAAATGGCATTGTTTCTGAAAATAGATATCATTTACGGTCATTAGAAATATGTCTATTCAACAATGTGATACAAGCCTTTGTAAATAAAGTTCGAGCAGAGTTTCAAATGGTTTTCAAAGCATGCCATATGGCTTGCTATTATTTCAGATAGCTACCCGGGTCATCCATTCTCAAAGGCAAGTATTTAAAAAAAAACTTGACTGTTAACGGGAATTTATTCTCGGGCATGGTCTACTTTATGACCATGCAAAGGCTTGTGATTACTTTGTATCATAACCCGTGCTTCATACTTATCCATAAGTGTACGTTTCAGTGCATATACATGCACTGAAATAAGAGAAATCTTATTTACCATGGTGTTTGTTGTCTTTCAAAAATAAAATCATTCCATCATCTGAAAATATTTTTCATGTAACATTTGACTTCTCAAACAATGACTACAGCTCTTTCAATAGAAAACGGGTCATTGTTTGAGGGGGAGAGAATGTCAAACTTCTTTGTCATGATAAAATGAGTTGTTAAAGAAAAAAAAGGATTTAAACAATATTGGTCTATCTCTTGTGCAATAGTTAACTTGTTTTAGCTTGTGTGTGCCTTATGTGCTACTTGTTTATGCCTTTAGGGTGTAAGTTTGCTAATTTAAGTCTATAGGTGTGCGAGTATAAAACTTTAGGTACCAGAAGATGCTAATAGTTTCACTTGATTTCACCTTATAAACTATATGCAAGAATTTCTATATTGTCATCTAAACTAGAGGGGCCAAATGTGTTAATGTCGAAATGTTGGTAAGTAACATCCCAACTCCCCCGTTTGGTTTCACTGTTCCCCACACACACAAACACACTCAAACACACACACGCACACTCTCCCGATCGCATCACCTCAAAACATCGCTTAGTCCTCAATTTTCATCTCTAAGGTATAGCTTCTAATCTTTGATCTTCATCACTTTAAATCATTCGAAACCCAAGACTTGATCGTTTTCATCTACTCTATCTCTCAGTTGCCCTAATTACGAAAATTAGGGTTCTTTAGGTGTAATATATGTATATGTTAATCAAGTTTTATCTTTGTTGTTGATTTGAACATTGTTCTTGATTGCTTTGTGCTCGAAATCTGAGAAATATTGCAAAATGATGTATAAATGTCTATGTGTTTTATGGTGGGATTGTTGTAACAAAGTGGTTAAGTGTTTAGAATGGATCTAGTAAAACATTAAGAAAATCAAAATACGATCAACAATATGTGTGAATTCGATAGACTGAGCATTGATAAACGTTAGGAGTCGATCGAGGTTTGAGTGATTTGTAATGTGAACCGATCGAGTAATTAAGTGTAGACCGAACGAGTGCCAATTTAATGTGAACCGATCGAGTAATTAAGTGTAGACCGAACGAGTGCCAATTTAGTGAGAACCGATCGAGTGATATAAAGTGTGGACCGAACGAGTGTCAGTGTAGAGTGAACCGATCGAGTGATATACAGTGTGGACCTTTCGAACGAGTGTCAGTGTAGAGTGAACCGATCGAGTGATTTGTAATACGGACCGAACGAATGAATGACTATGAGGAAGAACATTGAAGTGATATAACTATGAGGGAATCGAAACAATGAATTATCCTATGAGGACCGAAAAGTGAATCCAAGTGAGGACCGAACGAGTGAATCCAAGTGAGGACCGAACGAGTGAATCCTAGTGAGGACCGAACGAGTGGATCCAGTATGGATCGAACGAGTGAATCATTGAATGGACCGAACGAGTAAACTTGTTTAGTACCTTATCACAAATGGGGGGGGGAGTTTGGGGGTGGGGGGGGAGTTTTGGAATCCCGATAGAGTTAATCCAACTCATAGACCGATCGAGTGTAAAATGAATGGAAAACAGATCTAGTGCATATTGTGTGCGTCAAACCAATAAGGTTTATTAGCGATTGATCCAATTGAGTGCTAAAGTTGTTAGAAGCATAACAATTTTTGACATAACACATTAAGATCATATTTTTTTCCACTGAGATTTAATTTAACATAGTCCTTAGTTTTAAAATAGACATTAAAAGCTTGACAGAACCAAGGTTAACTACATTCAACTTAGTTGTTACAATAGGTGCCTTTGTCTCATACGCTATTTGTCTATCTAAGATGATTGATCTTAAAAGTGCTAAAAGTCATAAAGGTTCTCATGTATGAATGATTGTGTCGCATTATAAACTGTACTCACTCTTCCTTAAACAGACTCATTGACACCTCTATTGCCTAGTCTACTGATGTGTACTGTCATGTGTCTGCTGCTACTGTACTGCTTTTAGTTGCCTCCTGCAATCGACTTAAGAGTGGTAAAATGTAATCTTCGATTAAGCTTGGATATCACATCAAAGGATGCAACTCTTCAGTTAGTCTACGATATATTGTGTTTAAAGCTCATCCTTTCTACAACGGATTCCAAGTTTTTGCTTATGATGTTCAGAGATTATATGCAAGAATTCTGTCTGGACTCTGCTTATTATTCTTACCGACTTGTCAGAGTTCAGAATGTATACAAAAAAATTCACATTCTCAATCTTGATTCAATAGAGCACATTCTTCAAAATTTGCCCTCAAGTCGGTAATAAGAATAGTTGGAAGATTCCACCTATGAGAGGAGGATTCTCGCTAGTTTTCTAGCCAGCTCTTGGTCAATTGGAGAAATAAGGAAGATCACTGATGTTAATGTAATAAGCTGCATCAAACTGAGAGTCATTTGCTGCTATCATCAACAAATTTCTCAGTGGGTAACATCTACGACAGTCTTCGTCTTTCTTCATGCTCAAAATCTATGGGGAATGTACAATAACAAGAAGGTTGATTATGCATATCTCCTGTGGGAGGACTTCATTACCAGATTGAGAACAAAAAATACGGGAAGCAGGGATACCACGTCCTACTATAACCAATTCATAATAACACTAAATTCCCAACAAACTATTAATATGCGATGTACTATCCTCATTTCACCAAACTAGTCGTCAACTTTGTCATGGATAAAGACCCTTCCATTCCTCGAAGAAACAAGGTAAATTGGCCATTTATGCCAGAGATGACCCTATATTAACAACAATCAATGTCCATCTAGGAATGAAGAACTCAGTTGTCACGGGACTATCTTGTCAGTAGCATTTAACAACGAGGACATCCGACAAACTATGAATCTACAAGAGTATTATGCTATTGCTTCAGGAAAGATTCCTCCAAAGACAAAAGGAAGTAAGAAGAAAGTTGATACTAATACAAACTAAGCAGAAGCCTCCCACAATCCCCAAAGAAAAGAAAGAAAAGAAGTCTGGAAAAGGAAAGCAGAAGGCTAAAGAGTTAGAGACTATCTCTGAGGCGGTGTTGACAGAAGCTGAGCAACTCAAGATAATCACCAAGAGAAGCCGTAAAGACTCACAACTCTCATGCCAGCGGGTTGGTGGCAGATGAAGGAATGGTTGATGTTTTTGTGTTTTTGTTTTGTTTGGTTGTTGTTCTTTTGTTACCACCAGGGTGTTTCCGATGTTACCTAATTATGACTCAAATGATGAATCTCCTGGAAGGAAAATAGTGAAGATGATCAAAGATGATGATTAAAATTGACGATGATGAGGAAGTCTCAAGAGAGGAGATGAGGATAAATGATGATGATGAGAGGCTCAGGTGATGAAGGTGATGATAAACTATGATGATGATGAGAACGCTCAAGGTGATGATTGTTGAAAACAGACGGAACAGAAGATGATGGTGATGATTTCTTTCATCCAAAGCTCACAACTCATGATGATGAACAAAACTCTTGAAGAGGAAACTGTGTAGATCGATACCTTCGATCCTATAGTTCATACAACCCTCTCGGTTTCATAGTAGATTGATGAAGACAGTGACAATGGAAGTTGAAGGGGTGGATTGGTTGACAGGAGAAAATCGGCATGAAGATGCTACAGACAGAAGAGGACAAAGGAATGAAAGACAAAGATTATTATAGCCAATCTGAAGGAAGAGATGATGTAATGGACAAAGTGTTTATACTGACCAGGTTCAACAAACCCAGGAATTGAAAGACACTAATGGGACCCTAACTCGGTAAATCCTGCTTATGGTCATATCACACAGAGTCTTATGTTTCATCTGGCTTCGTCTCCAACAGCTGAATCCAAATCAACGATACTGGTGTTGATGCTAGATTCGGCGATAACTTGTAAATGCACTCTCTAATTAGATATTCTTGTCTCTGCCCATTGACCTGAGCATCCTTCTTCTGCACCAACCATATCCGTCCTTCAACACACCGACTTACCTCTCTTCACTTAATTCACTACAACTCACAATCCCTGGCACGGCTATACTCCAGCTCACTCACTTCAAAATCTTCCTGGACTTTGCTTCTTTGTTGGTTTTGAAACAAACTAAAGCATTAGGAAGACATCTTATCGGAATTCAAATAACAAACACTTATTGCTGAAGCACTCTTTCCATTCTGCATCGTTTATCCAGAAGTAAACATGAACGAAGCAGTAGATGTTGAGTCCAACTGAAGTATGATAGAATTGAGAAAGAGAGGTAATACTGGATAAATCAACATTCATTGATTCTAATCGATGAGAAGGAATGAAAGACAGTAATCAAGGACCAAGTCAGAGAAAGAAGTCTCAAAAGATCACTCCAAAATGGAGAGAGTTAGTATCAAGAACAACTCGAGTCTAGGTTCTGGGTACGAGCGTTAAAGGAAGCCAAGACGTTCATGACTGTAGCTGCTAATCTTTCGAGAATAGAGCGAATAAGATCTTAATTGACAAGATGGAAGCTAACAACTTATCAACAGTCAGACTTCAAAGGCAGCTCTACAAGGCTTTAGTTGTTATGGTAGAAGTCGACCAATTTTGTAGATACTTATGGCGATACGGTCACAATAAAAAGACCTCGAGATGGAGCAGATGATGATCAAGAACCCTCTGCTGGAACAAACTGGGGGTCCAAAAGAAGAAGGTCAGGAAAAGAACCTGAATCTACCAGTGCTCCAAGAGAAAAGACAACCACGACAGCAGGAAAGACTACTACAGGTTCTAAGACTCACAGAATCTGTTTATGCTAGTACTAATCTGCTCTGGTAGAGGATATTTGTTGTGTTATTTTATAAATTTTATAAGTTTTTAAATATAATTTTTTTAATATATATATATTTATAATATATTTAAATAATCCTTAAAAATATTATCAATAAAATAATAATAAATATACTCAATTATTTTTTCTTAGATATTAATTTACACCAACAATCTACAACCCCCCCCCCCAAATAAATCTACCACCCCCCCCCCATACCAACCAAAACCCACAAACAAACCAACAACAAATAACACAATAAAACAACCCAACACCAAAACAAAATAACAAAACAACAAAATAAACACAAAACAAACCCAACAAAAAAAACCTCAACAAAAAAACACAAACAAAACACAACAAAAAACACCCAAACCACCCACAAAAAACACCAAAAATACAACCACCACCAAAAACCACCACACAAAAACAACACAACAAAAAATATCAAAAAAAAACAATAAACAAAAAAAACAAACATAACCAAAAAAAAAATAAAAAAAAAACCCCCAACCACCATTAATCTTAATTTAATCATATAAATTAACACACACACACAATTTTATTATAATTTATACCTATTTTTTATATATCTTATCAAACCCACTATTTTATTCGCCCCCCCCCCCCCCCCCCATTACTTCCTTATCATATGGGAGTTAGTAGTTTTACCCCCCCCCCAACCCCCTTTTTATTTTAGAAACTATTCTTTGTATCTCATCCCCTCTCCCACACCCCCCGCCCCCCCCCATTACCCCCCCGGTAATAAGCCCCCCCCCCCCCCCCCCCTTTAGTCTCTTGCTTCGCAGGTGGGCTGGAGGGGGTGGGGGTAGAGGGAGGTAAGCGAAGGGGGGGGGGCAGTGGGTGTGGCCAGGGACGGGAGAGGAAAAAAAGAAAAAGAGAGAGATATAATCAGACAGACCAAGGTCTCGCAGAGTAAAACCTGCCCCGACGGTTTCTTCGGCTACGTCGTAGCGCGGATTGATCAACTTTCCTCACACGACGTAAACCTGCCCGACGGTTTCTGCAGACGTAGCGACTTAGACAAGTTTCCTCGCACGTCGTAGCGACTTGACCGAACTTTTTCAGTCGCATCGACCCGTAAACCTGCCCCGACGGTTTCTGCACGACACGTAGCGACGGGACAGTTTCCTCCACGGAACGTAAAAACATGCCAGACGGTCCTCGCCACGTCGATAGTTAGCGGACTTGACAAGGTCTCGCACGACGTAAACCCGCCTCCGCCGGTTTCTCGCACGTCGTAGCGACTTGACCAAGTTTCTCGCACGACGTAACCTGCCCTCGACGGTTTCTCGCTCGTCGTAGCAGACGTGACTAACTTTCCTCGCACCGTCGTAATCCGGCCCCGACGGTTCCTCGCAAGTCTAGCTCGACATGACCAAGTTTCATCGCACGATACGTAAACCTGTCCGACGCGTTCCGTTAGCACGTCGTAGCGACTGACCTAAGTTTCCTCGCACGACGTAAACTGCCACCGAACGGGTCTAGCACGTCGTAGCGACTTGACTAACTTTCCTCGCACGTCGTAAAAACCTGTTTTTCCATCCCGAC
>BQNB010007922.1:0-30000 GCA_026074375.1 Tanacetum coccineum | reverse complement strand
GGTAAATTCCGCCAAGGCTAAATACTGGCGAGAGACCGATAGCAAACAAGTACCTTCTCCGCTAGGGAAAGATGAAAAGTGACTTTGAAAAGAGGTCAACAGATGCTGTGAAATGTGGTCGGAAGGGTAAGCGAATGGGGCCGCACGATGCGTCCCTCGGTATGTGAACGCGTAAGCCGTACCGCCGATCGACGGCGGGCGTGACCGGTGCGGATTGGTCGGCGGCCAAAGCCCGGCTGTTGATATGCCCTGTGGGGTAGAGCCGTCGTGCGCTCGATCGTGGGTGCAGTCAGCGCGCCGTTCACGGCGTGCTTCCGCCCACCTAGCGCGCATCCTGGCACCGTCCTGGCGGCACACCCCATTTTCGCCCGTCTTGAAACACGGACCAAGGAGGTCTGACTTGTGTGCGAGTCAACGTGAAAACCCCGCAAGGGGCGCAATGAAGCTGATGGCGATCCCCTAACGGGCTGCACACGCCGACCGAACCTTGATCTTGTCCTAGAAGGGTCTCTAGTGTGGAGCATGAGCCCTATTCGGGACCCGAAAGATGGTGAACTATGCCTGAGCGGGGCGAAGACAAGAGGAAACACTGATGGAGGCCAGCAGCGAAAACTGACTGTGCAAATCGTTTCGTGCTGACTTGTGTGATAGGGGGCGAAAGACTAACTCGAACCGTCTAGTACGCTGGTTCCCACCGAAGTTTCCCCTCAGGCTAGCTGGAGCCCGGGTGCGAGTTCTATCGGGTAAGAGCGAATGAATTAGAGCCATCGGGGGCCGCAACCGCCTGCGACCAATGTCTCAAACTTTAAATAGGTATGAACGAGCGCGGCTGTCTTTGTTGAGCCGTGCCAACCGGAATCGAGAGCTCCAGTCGGGTCCATTATTTGGTAAGGCAAGAAACGTACAGCGATGCTGGGATGAACGGAAGGCCGGGTTACGGTGGCCAAACTGCGCGCACTACCCTTAGATACCCCACAAGTTGGTTGGTTCGAATTAAGACAGTCAGAACCGGTGGTGTCCTAAGGAAAGTCGAATCCGCTAAGAGTGCGGTAAACCCACTCATCAAGCAGCCTGAATGCATAGCAACTAGCCACCGATAAATGATGGGCGCTTAAAAGCGCAAGGCGAACCTACACCCCGGAACCGTCGGGCAAGAGCTGGGCCCCCGATGAGTAGGTAGGGCGCGGCGGTCGCGTGCAAAACTTGGGCGTGACCTGTGGCGGAAAGCGGCGTCGGTCGGGATGCAGTGGGGTGTAGGGTTGGGGGTGGGAGGGTGAGCAAATATTCAAAAATGAGAAATTTTAAGGGGAAGTTTTAGAGGGTTAGGTTCCGAATGTGAACGCGACTTGCACATGGGTATTAAGATTTCAAAGATCCACAAAGTACAAGAGTTGCTTATATGCTCTATGTGACAAAATGCATGTCTTTTGACAATTGCGCGGGAGAACATTCAATAGTGATCTTAAGTAAAGTATTCACAATGATGAATGGAAACCCTACCAATGCTAACATCATAGCCAACGCTGAAACTTAGTCACTAATTTTTGAAAAGGATTGTTTAATGATCAATTAGTGTTTTAATTAACCGTAGTAATCTAAGTGACTAGTAAGTTTCGTGTTTTTTCAAAATTTGTTTTTAAAAACACAATCAACATTTCTTCCTTGATTTATTCAAGTGAAAGGATGGATTACCAAGGTTACTTATGATGCCAAATATGGATAAGGGGAGATTGTTTGGAATTGAAGTTAGTAGTTGACTCTTCATGCATAGACCAGCTACTCCACACATGACTTCACTATCGATATTCAGGCGTAACAGATTATGAATATGTTTGATGACTTCAAATGCAATCAGGGGAAGAGAAGTGTTCAAGCTGGATATTTCGATAGAGGTGCAGACATTGTAGGGGGAAGAAATGTGAAGTATGTGTAAATACGAATGGTTGTTTATTTAGGGGAAGCAATATGGCGGGGAAGAACATCAACAACACCTACCTTTAAAAAACAGAACAAACCGTCGTGAATTCATACCTTCATATTACTCATACCCAAAGTTCAAAGATTCACTACCGCAACTCTGACATAAACCAAAGAACTTCCACACAAATCATCAGTTACTTATCAAGACAAAGGTTCTAGCATGAGAAAGAGTGTAAAATGTCAAGAAAGTATGAGATGTTGGTTTAGAGAAAAGAACGGGGATAGCGCCTCGTCAGATAGCTCGCGTTTTCGCGCGTTGGCGGCTGGAGCTGTTCGAAAGGGAATGCGGGTTAAAATTCCTGATATACCGGGCGGGGAGCGTGGGCGGGGGCTGAAGGCGCAGGATCGTGTAGGGAGGAGAGTTCCTGAGACGTCTGCGCTGGGGCCTGAGATTATTTGCGGGAAGAGTTAGCTTGTTTTTTTCTGTTAATTGAATACGAACAACGATCGTGGTGTTTCTTCAAAACAAAAGATAAATCAAGATGGATTCACGGTAAATAATGATGATATGAAAAGATCTCAAAGGCAAAGAAAAAAAAGGATAATGGAAAGATCAAGATCAAGATCACTAGAGCATGATTGGAACAAGACCACTATTACACAACAAGACTCAAGACAAACAAGCATTAAAGTTCAAAGATCAAAGTCACAAGAGAGATCTCAATGATCATCCTTTAGGGGGAGATTGTTACGAATAAGAAAATGATGATCATTAATGCAATCAAAGAGAGATCTCAATGATCGTCCCTTGGGGGAAGATTGTTAGGAATGATAAAAGTGACGATCTTATTGAGATAAAAGTCTTGTAATAAATAGAGAAATAATATTGTGTAATAGGTTAGGTGATAGGCTCGTGACTTAAATAAAGTCACGAGACCCGACAAATAGCTAAAAGCTAAAAAACAAGAGCTCCTTGCTCTTCCTTGTAATTGGGTATAAATACCCCATCACCACCTCATTAGTAAGGTGTATCTTCTAATCTCATTCTTATCTTTTCTCGAATCCTCCTCCTCCCTCTTTCTCTCTCTACTTTCTATCTTTCTCTCTCTAGAATAAACATACACACAACACCTAAACACACACTCTATTGCTTATTGATCATAAATTCAAGACCTCCCAAGTGGTATCAGAGCTGCAAGAGCGATTTAGTGTTGTTTAGGAGAGCTTATTCGGACAGCTTATTCAGACAACTTATTTTGAGCTTATTCTCGTTAAGTGATTATTTGTCTTTTTCGTGTGCTTATTCTGTTTTTCAGCTTATTTTCGTGAGCTTAATTCGAATCAAAACTGATTATTTTTGGTCAAAAAGTCAAACAGTTTAATCTGGTAAAATTAGCTTATTTTGCTAATTTCGGTTGTGTTTTATGCAACCGAGATTGATTACTTACGGTTTTATCGTAAGAATCGTGGCCAAATTAGTTCAAAATCTGCTTATTTGTGATTATTAAGCAAATTCGGAAATTGACAAAACTCAGTTTCGGAAAAGAAGCTACATTAAATCTTAGATCTTTCTTTTTTGTGTGTCTATCATAAATTTGACCTTGAAAGATCATAAACACAAAAGAAAATCATCACAGACTTTGCTCAAACTTGAAAACACAAACTCAGAAAAACAAACTCAGAAAAATAAACTCGAAACTGAAAAGAACCTAAAAGAAACATAAACGATCTCAGTTTTTGTGATTATATCAAATTTTTAAAAGATTGTAACACAATTCATCACAGATCTAAACTCTCAAACAAACTCGGAAGGTCTCAATTTCAGAAAAGGCTTCAAGATCTCAGCTTTGTTCCCACATCACGATATCATTCGAAAACATAAAAACAAAATAAATAAATAAAATCAGAACCTCAAATCGATCTCAGTTTCGTGTTCTAACGAAATCTTCAACGATTTTTAAACACATCATAGATCATTTTCGTTTCGATTTAAAAAAACAGAAAATACCGAAAGTAAAAATGATCTCAGTTTGGTTTTGTTTGGCATCTCATTTTGAGATTTAGAGGATTTTAATAGACCTATTCACACAAACAAACCGAATCATCATAGATCAAATTTTTGAAGGCTAAGCTTCTTGTTACTATCCGAAACCTCAAAGAAAAGAAAGACAAAAACAAGATTGTTTATATCTTTCAGTTTGTTTCGATCTATAATCAAAAATCAAGAAACAAAATCGAAGTCATTAACCTACCCGTGATTTCAAAACGAGTCGAACAAATCTTGATTTCTGGTTTGTGTGTTCGTATATAACAGAACCATCGCAAAGATTTTTCTTTTTTGTGGTTTATGTCGAGTATCAAAGAGATTCGGTGCTTTAGTGTTTGGTGATTAATGAGAATGAATGGCAATTTTTTTGTGGTTTATGTCGAGTGTGTATCAAAGAGATTCGGTGCTTTAGTGTTTGGTGATTTATGAGAATGAATGGTAGATTTTTTTTGTCATAACCTCTGTGTTTTGTTTTGAGTAAGAAAGAGGCGTGTGTGTAACTAGGGCAAGTGAGAGTGAGTGTTATATACTTGATATTTAGGGTTAAGTCAAGATTGTTGGGCCTTAAAAATTTTCTACCGAAAATATGTTAAACAAAGTTGGGCTGACATGGTGCAAATACTGAAGTGGGCCTTAAATCAGTTATAATAAAGTTGCGTGTGTGAGTGGTTTATTTCGGTTGGGATAAATAAAGTGATAGTCTTGGAAGTATTTTTTTACTACGGTTTTAATTGCGGGAAAATAATCAATTGAAATTGATCAATTACGGTTTTATTGTAATCTTGATTCTTTTTCGATTGATTCTTTTGTGAAAAATGTGATAGTTTGTGCGTGATTTGGTTTGTTTGATAATTTGGATTGAATTTTTGGGTTAGTGTTGAAAATTACTTGGGTTCGTTGTGATAAATAAGGAAAATGGAATCAAACGAGGATTAAACTAACTGGAAGGTGAAAATGGAAGGTGAAAATGTTGTCAATTGGGGGAAGACTCACTTTGCTTAAATCTGTCCTGGGATCAATGGCTATGTATCAGATGTCTATCCATAAAGCCCCCTTAGGTGTGCTTCGTAATCTCGAATCATTAAGAAGCCACTTCTTTAATGGATGTGCCCCTAACAATCAAAAGGCTTCTTGGGTCAAATGGAAAGATGCTTTAGCTTCAAAAGAAAAAGGTGGGCTCGGTATATCTAGCCTCTATGCTTTAAATAGGGGCCTGATGTTCAAATGGTATTGGCGATTCTTCACAAAAGATTCATCTTTATGGTCTCGGGTAATTAAGGCCATCTATGGTGATTCTGGTGGGCTGGAAAGGAATACTTTTGCTACATATACATCATGCTGGTCGAACATTGTTAAAGAGGTCACTTCACTGGATGAAAAAGGTCTCAACCTCTGCAATGCTATTTGTTTTAAGCTTGGAAATGGTGAGAAGGCCCGTTTTTGGGAAGATAGGTGGCTTGATGGTATGCTCTTCAAAACCCTCTTTCCTCGGCTTTATGCTTTAGAGTTGTGTAAAGACTGCACTGTTGCGTCCAAGATCTGCGATTATACCTTTGATTCTTCTTTCCGTAGACCACCAAGAGGAGGGGTGGAACAAGAACAATTCATGGCTCTTTTGTCGCTGGTCAAAGACATTCAGTTAGTTCCTATGGAAGATCGATGGTCCTGGAGTCTCTCAAGTTCAGGTGAGTTCTCAGTGTCATCTGTGAGACGTTTGATAGATGATAAAACTCTTCCAGATGCTACGCAAAAAACTAGGTGGGTTCGTTTGGTGCCCATTAAGATTAATGTGCACGCTTGGAAGGTAAAATCTAATTCGTTGCCTACTAGGTTCAATATATCGCGTAGAGGTATTCTCATTGACTCCCTTAAGTGCGGTACTTGCGATATGGGTGTGGAGACGGTTAACCACTTATTTTTCTCTTGCACTTTAGTACGTAATCTTGTAGATCTGATTGTTTGCTGGTGGAATGTTACTCGCGTGGATATTGATTCTTATTCTGACTGGGATCTGTGGATACAAAATCTTCGTCTTCCTATCAAGAACAAAAGGATGTTGGAGGGTGTGTTCTATATTATGTGGTGGTATGTGTGGACTTTTCGCAATAAGATGCTCTTTGACGTTAAAAAACCGAGGAAGGCGACCTTGTTCGACGATATTGTGTCTATGTCTTATTTTTTGGTTTATAATAGATGTAATTCCTCGTTTAATATGTCTGACTGGATCAAAAATCCTAGTTTAATTCCTTTGTAATTTGCTAGTTCCTTACTAGCGTTTCATTAATAAAATTGCCGTTCAAAAAAAAAAAATTAGGTCGAAACGATATATATACTTGAAGAGTAGAAAGCAACTTTGCTAATGAACATACATTTTAATAAAATTTGAAGCAATAAGGAGGATATAAAATCGGAAATATAACTCGTGTCACTAATTTAGATTTAAGTTATGTATGGTACACAAGATTATAAAAAGATTAAGATTATTTTTTGAAAAATCAAGCTATTTATAATATAATTTTCGTTTCGCAAGCAAGCAAATTTATAAGAGATTATAAAAAAATCTTTCATAATTTCTAAAAATCAAATTCTAATTCATGTAGCTTATAAAAATATATTTTTTTCATAATCTTCATCTCTATATTCATCTACAGCTCCATTTTCAAATTCAACAATAATTATTTATGTCAAACATATCCTTAACAACTTTGTCCCTCACTTTGATTTAAGGGAAAATGACAAAAATGCCCATTTTTACCAACATACTTCATAAAATACCAATTTTAATTAAAAAAAATCCAAAATACCCACAAAGTTTGCGAATTATTTGAGAATTTTGCAAGGTTTGACTTTGCGAGTTCAAACCTAGCGATTTTCTAAACCTTTTTAATATTAATTGCTCATTTTTCTTTCGCTTGGCTCAAAAACAGAAAGGCTCCTCGTGGGTGTGTTCATACTTTTCCTATTGATGCTCTTGATCTGAAAATACCTGAGATCTTTTTTATTAATTTTAAATGTGATACGATATTGAAGAACTAATTAAGTAATAGCTCCGTACAATCTCTTATTGGTTCAATTATATTTCTTTTCTTTCATCAATGTTAAGATATAAATCTTGATCATAACTTCGACAATAAACTAGATTGCATTCTTACCGAAGATTAGTAAATATTAAACTCTCATTGTAAATGAAACATATTCAAATAAGGGGGTGTTTGGGGTTGCTTATTGAAAATAGATTATGCGTTTTGAAAATGAATAATATAATTAGCTGTTATAAAACATGATTTTGAAATATAATGTTTGAATTTGATTATGCTTTTTGATATTGCAATAATCAGATAATCAGTTTTTATAGTGTTTGGCAAAACAAATTATTAAACAACTAAGTAAGTGAAATGACAAAAATGGACATACTATAAAAAAATCATGCCAAATGAAAGTCAAATCAAAGGGTTAAAATAGTAATTAAATATTAGTCAACCAAAAAGTCTAATTTGCGTTTTATAAAAGCAGGTGGTTACCTACTTATTCAAATTTGCATTTTGTAGTCCCCGAATCGTGAATAAGTGATTATCTCACTCTTTTACCCAAACACTTAAAATGGCTTATCTTCATTGTGGAAATGAAAGAATCAAATAATCTAGTTGATAACGCAATAACAAACACCCTCTAAAAAACAACATATTAATTAACTAAATTATCATATATGTTGGGTCATGTAACAATGTAACATAACATATTTCCTTAAACAATCATATATGATAGTGAGTCATTTTCAATGACATGACTATATATTGCATAAATAAATGTCAACTTGATTGTGTGTATATCAACCGAAACCTATCTCATCTTCCACAAGGTATAAAGGATGTGAAATGTAGACAACGTTACCCCTCTCCCTGAACCGAATATAGAGAGGTTGCTTTCAGATGACCTCCGACCTTTTTGTAGGGAGTGAGGATCAAATCCTCGCCTCTATCTCCAAAGGAGAGAGGTTTTTCCAACTGATCCAACCGTGCTTGTTTTTTTATTGTGTATATATCTCTCTTAAGTTTTTTTGAAGGGCATTATATAGAGATAGCAAGAAGATAGAAATTATGAAAATTTACAAAGACAAAGAGATAAAGTTACAAGGATCGATACAAAAGACTTTACTACTTCTACTCGTTATCCAAATAAACAACATCAAATTTATATCGTTGAAAAGAAGCTCTTTTTGAGGTCACTTAGAGGTTGAAACCGACTTTGTATCGATGATTTCGTATCGCCCAAATAGTTGTATTAACCACCACATCAAAAGACTTCCTTTGAGATTGTGTCATAGGTATGCGTTCAACTATGATTAGGACATCACTCAGGTGTGAAAAGAGAATATCCACAGGTTGCCACCATGAAAATACCTTCTTCCAACAATCAATGGCAATGGGGCATTTAACGAACAAGTGCTCTTTCGTATCTGTGTATATATGTATACATGTATATATGCATCCATTATGTGCATTAGCTTCATATGCTTCAAAATAATTACTTCTTAGCTCCCGCATGTTATCCGAGAGATCAATATTTATCGGCATGATTTACTGGTATGTGTAAACCTATGTGAGAGTATCTTGTTGGTGACAGTAGAGGTACCCACTTCTTCATACATCAATAAATCACTGCTGTATTGATTTAGGCACAAAATTAGTCACACTTTTAAACCTCCAAATCATTTTCCTATCCATGTTATATGCATGATAACCAGGGCCGTCTAATTGTTTCTGGTGGCCCTGTGCCATACTATATAAGAGGCCCCCTAGTCACTCATATATTTAAGTATGCCGCAAAAGTTTCATTGTATTGCAAAAGTTGTTACAGGTAGAGAAAAAAGTTAAAGTTAGGGGATTGAGTGCATTCGTCTCTTACATGCAAATTAGCGAGTTTTATAAAAATTTGCTCATTACAACTTTGCTAAAAAAAAAGTTTACTCTTTACAACATAAAAGAAAAGGACAAATATGAAATGTTTATAGTGCACAAATGTATAAACCAACATTAAATGGGCCTTTTGGACTCTTAGTTATTAAATAAGAAATACTAGTCCGAACTCTATTACAATATAATGCATGTAACTATGTAATGTATGTAACTATGTAAGAGTATAATGCATGTATCACCATCATTAAAATTGGAGGCCGCACAGGTTGCACACCCCATTAGCCGGCTCTGATGATAACTATTTTTCAGCGTTATCAGTCGTATATACCAAATACTAAAAACATTCCTACCATTCGAGTAGCCATAAACCTTGAGCGGTGCATCTGTAGGTTAAAAACCATCTACCTTTCCAACTTAATTGGTAATTTTTTTTATTAATTATTGATAAAATAGAACTTAGTTCTATTAGCTTCTTAAATAACATCAAAACCTTTTTTAATTAAGACAATTCTTTTTATTGCCTATAAATAAATTTATATTGTATGGAAAAATATTTTTGTTCTAATTATAGTCGAGTCTTTTCTGCTATAACATATGAGGTCTAAATATTAAAAAAAGTAATAGATTTGTGAAAGTAAATAATTAATTGAGGGAAAGTTAATAAAAAGAAACATTTAAGAAAAACTAATTTGTTCTCTAATTAGAAGGAATAAATATTAAAAAAATAAATAACTGACACTGCTTTATAACAATTACGATAACTTTGCTGTTATGTAATTTTGTTGTCGTAAAATTTAAAATGATACATTTACCGATGATAACTAACACGTAAACATATAAATATAAGAATTAACTAAAACAAGAAAATAATCATCAAAATAACATTTGAAAAAGTTTTGCGATTTTTTTGACAATAACACATTACCAAGTAAATTTGTTTATTTTGTTCAAAAGCAATCTGACACTATTATTTTCAGAAAAAAGCGTACATGATGTCATATGTTTCCATACCATTAAGTCAAGATACCCGAACACAAGGACAAAACTTGAACTGTTTTTCTAGAGGGGCCGAAGTATCAATGCTTAATTTTAAGGGGGCCAAATGATAAAATATTTTTTTCACCAACTCTAAACAAAATACACTAAAGTCAGGGCCCACCCTTGCCCGATAGATCATCCATCTTTGCCCGAGCATATTTGTACAACCGTCGTCACCACAATGTGAAAGTATTCATAATCATTTATGGCAGACATCTAAATATTAGATCATGATCCCGACTCTCGATAATTAACCTTCAATTACGAAAAGTTCAACATTTGAATGTCACTAATTAAAATCGAATACTGATAAAAACATGCCCATGTGATGATGTGTGTTCCAATTAATTAACCCCCGAAACTAAGCTTTCTTCTTTTAGGACTAATGATACATAGTATCAACTTGTTATTTATGGAAAGATAAAAGACAAGCAAAGGACAATTTGCCATCAAAATGAGCAATATCAGTCACGCTCCAAATATTTCCTAATTAGGTAACCTTAATTTCTCTGAACAAAAAAAAAAGTGTAACCTTTTTTATTTAAGGTTTTTTATTTTATTCTAGGGGCAAGTACTTGTCACGTTCACATGGTCAAATAATAGGTTGTTTTATTGCCTTAAAGGACTAAATTACCCTCTTTTTTAATATTGTCCCCTCCTACTTTGTTCGCTTTTTAGCAAAATGTCACAAATTAAGTTAAAATAAATGAAACATTGAAGTGGATGTGGTTAGAATAATTGCTAGTTTTGAGAAAGTGTTCAAAAGTTGAAAGTTCAAATACAATTATCAAGGTTAGCACAACAAGTTTCAAAATTCTATGACGCTCTCGGTCACTGTAAAATATAATACATTTTAAAGATAATATAAATAAAGTGTTGCAGATTTCTATGTATGTCATCATATCAACTTAGAAGGGTTCCCGGTAACGATTTAACAAGTGTCATATTAAATACAGTATATCATGTTTATTGTTAATCTGTTACTGTTTCGATTGAATTAATTAAGCAAAAATATCTGACCAGAATTTTGTCAATGCAGAGAGTGGTATAGTGATTGATTCGTTCGAAAAGATCCATTCGTCCGTTAGATGATCTGTCTTCCAATCTGATACTAACGAGTGTCAAGTATAATAGTTTTTTTTATAGAAGTTGGGCACAACTGTATTATACAATTTTATTTCAACAATATAAGATTTATTATTCTCATAAACAGTTCAAATCATAATTTCTTTATTATTATTATTATTATTTCTTTCCAGATTTAAATTTTTTAACTTTATTTATTTATATATGGAATAATTTGGTTTGATAAATAGTGAATTATGTATGCAAATCGAAAGTACAAAGTAAAATTCGCGCGGTGAATGAAGTGTGGTGCTTTATCATTCATGGCTATCGTAGAAGAATAGGAAAATCGATTTCTTTTAAATGGATTAAATTATCAATCCAAAATCTGCTTGTATGAACACTTTCTAATCTATATATTGGCTCTTAGGCTCGATGGAATAAGAACACCCAACTCACCTTACACCTCAGCTTTTTCTCTCCAACTTTACCACTCACAATAACACTCACCTTTCATACCAAACTCACCTTACACATCATTTTTTTAATTAATTACTTTCATTCATAAATTTAAAAAACGTAAACGTAAACATACGAAATTAATAAAAACGTAAACGTAATTAAAAACTTTTATTCATACATTAAAAACATTACATAAAAAAGTACAATACGAAAATAAAAATACATAACAAAGTACGAAACAAAAAAGCTAAAACTAAGCATTTGAGCCAAGTGTTCGATCAAACCGTGTCGAAGATTTTGATGCACTTGTGATGATCTGATCCACCTCATAACTTGTTACACTTGTTCTTCGTTTCGTAGCATGTCTTCCGGCTGATGTGCTTCCTCCGGGAACCATTTGGGAGATATCACATATTTTTTGTATTTTCGAATCATTTTATGTAATATGATGCATGTATACATCATATTAACAATCCTATCTTTTCTTAGCGCTAGTGTGGGATTGGCTAGTATTCCCCATTTCTTCTTAAGAACACCAAACGCTCGTTCCACATCTTTGCTTGCCGATTCGTGCTTTTTCTTATACAAAATTCTCTTGTGGTCATCATCGGATGGTTCCGGAATCATCTTAACGAGTGTCGCCAATTCGGGATATATCCCGTCAACAAGATAGTATACAGATGGGTAAGTTACGCCGTTAGCCACAAAAGGAATCTCAGGTGCTCGGCCGGTTTTGAGATCGTTAAACAAAGGGGATTAATATAAAACATTGATGTCGTTGTTCGACCCAGCAACACCAAAGAAAGCATGCCATATCCATAAGTCTTGCGACGCAACGACTTCCAGCAAAATGAACGGGTTCGAACCATGATCACGTCTAACGTATTACGCTTTAAAGGCGTACGGACAACCAAACCACTCCCAATCCGTACAATCAAGACTTCCTAATATCCCCGGCAACCCGTGCTTTTCTTCGTGATGCCAATAAAGTTTTTCAACATTAGTCACCGTAGGTTTCCTCAAATACTCAAGACCATAAATCTCCATAACAGCTTGACAAAAATGATCAAGAGCCTTACGTGACGATCTCTTACTTATTTGCATATATTCATCTATAAAACTAGCATTAACGACGTATGCCAATTGACGAATTGCAGAGGTGCACTTTATCAACGGGGAAATGCCTTCTCTTCTGGCACAATCAGGATTACTTTGAAAGTATGTAGAGTGATTACTTACTGCATTCACTATCTAGTTGAAAAGTGGACGAGCCATTCGGAACATCTTCAGGAATCTAGTTTCATTGTACATCGGGGTCTCGGAAAAAAAGGCGGCGACTAGACCGTATGACCACCGGCACGATCTCTGGTTATGCTGTTTCTTGTCACTCGAGTAGCTTGTCGTCTCATCTTAATATACGTGATCGCTCGTTTAACAAAACTCTTCTTACGGCTACTAATTTCTTCTCCTTCTTCTACATCATCTAGGCTCATAAAGTATACGAATTCATTTTGATTAAATGTAGAATGTGAGAAGTGTGTATAAATAAATTGAGAGAGATGTGTATAAAAATGAGTGAAGTAGTTGGTATTTATAGGTAAAAAATAAGGTTTTAAAAAAATTTATAAAAGAAACGGTAACAAAAATGTGGGCCCAAGTCATTACCACTCACGGTGGTGAGTGGTTCACCAGTTTAGAACCAAGTCGCGCGCGACTTAACTTGACCGGCGTAAGGATTTTGGAGTGTGGTGCTTTGAATGGTGAGTTTATACATTACTCCGTCCAGCCTTAGCTTCTTGCTAAAGATTTTTATTTCAAATCTATGCAAAGAAGTGTGGTGCTTTATCATTCATTTGAAAGTTGACACAATCCTATTTTTCATATATAATACGTAGCGGCATGGTCAAGACTCACGTCTTTGAAGCCATGGCGAGTCATGGGTTTTTTATGGCGTGATTTAAGGCGGCACACAATATGAAAATATTTATAAATTTATATATTTATATCATATTTTAAATATATCGAGTTTACAAAAAGTGTCATATATAAGTAATAAAGTTAATAAACTATCTTTGCATGTAATCTTTTTCATTTCTAAAAAACGATTTTTATCGAAATTGAATTCAAAAAAACCTCCACGCATCACGCCTTATCGTGTCTTATCACATTTTTCCACTTCTCATTTCACGTCAAGCCTTAAGCCTACGCCTTGATCTATTACGTAGCGTGGAGGTCACACCTTGCGCCTTTATGAGGTCTTAGCAGCGCCATGACGTGCCTTTTAGAACCATGGTACCAAGATATCAAATACATCGGTAAGACAAAAAATTTAATAATAAATCTAGGGTTTTGCTAAACTCTGCCCACCGGGCAGAGGTTAAAGTGTATTTAATACACACAAACTTTCCTAATTAATCAAAAAATGCATTAAATACTCATTCAAATACAGTAATTTATAAGTTCATTTAATGTGTATTCAATGCATTTTCTTGTTAATTATGAAAGTTTGTGTGTATTAAATACGCTTTAACCTCTGCCCCGTAAGCAAAGTTTAGCAAAACCCATAAATCTATGTTACTTTATCCGATGTTGTAAGTGTTACAACTTTCCTTCAAATTGCATAAATCGTCCTTAAAGTTTGGTTAATTTGCATGTTTCGTCCTAAACGTTACGAAAGTGCAAGGATCGTCCCTGTGGGGAAACCTTTGGTGCAAGTATCATCCCTGCAGGGACGATACTTGCACCAAAGGTTTCACCAAAAGTTTTCCCATAGGGACGATCCTTGCACCAAAGGTTTCCCCACAAGGACGATCCTTGCACTTTCGTAACGTTTGGGACGAAACATGCAATTTTGCCAAACTTTAAAGACGATTTATGCAATTTACTCAATCACTAATTTGTACCGAAAATTCATTAAGTAATTTTTACATCAAAATACATGATTAAAGCCAATTACGTTGAAAGCATCATGCTTTTCTTTGCATCTATAATGAACATCTACGATAAAGTTTGAATAATATTTTATCTTATCATGCTCTAGACTAGCTGTTGTTTTGTTCTTTAAATTTATTATCATTATAGGTGCACAGAACAATATAAGAATAAATAAAATATGTATATAATATTAATAGCATCGAGGACAATTGGAGTATGTGTCCTACCACTAATAAAAAATAAATTAAAATATACGAGGCTTGTTATAAAAAGAGAAAAAAAGTAGAAAGGTCATATTTTCTAAAGAATGAAAAAAATGCGTATAAAAGCATCCAACAAAAGATGTGAAATAATTTATAAATCAAAAGTATACCGTAAAACTAATATAACATGTTTATTTTCACATATCTTGAATATGAGATTGTTTAACAATTACCTTAACAAGAGAATTCAAACTCAACTTTTAAACTAAAAACTATTATTATCTCTCATTTTATTTTTCAGTTATAGTATATTTCAAATGTCATAATTATATAAGGCGATAAGTAAGAATAGTTTGTAAACACATTTACTGTTTTTTCCTTATACCTTTTATTACCAATGTTTTATACAACGGTTTTTTAAAGAGTTAAGATCAACATAGACCCATTATTTGTCATAGATCCAATAAATCAATCTCAACCATCTATTTTTTCATCAAAAATAAAAAAAACTCACTTTTCACCTATTTTTTAAAAATAAAATATCTTACAAACGGTAAATCGTCACACGACAAAAAATACACCATCGCGACGAGTATTTTTTTATCTTTCAGTAGTTTTAGTTATTTATGAATATTTTTATTTTAATTCTTTCACCTAAAAATAAAAAATAAAAAAAAAAAAAAAAAAAAAAAAAACAAAAAAAAAAAAACATGAACTTTAAAAAATTTTTTATTTTTTTTTATTTTTTAAATTATTATTTTAAACATAATAAATAACAAACAAACAAAAAAAAAAATATAACGCACCATAATAAACAAAAAAAAAAAACTCCCACCGCCCCACAAAAACCAAAAAAATACCAAAAAAAAACAAAAAAAAAAAACAAATAAAAAAAAAAAAAAAAAAAAAACTCAAAAAAACAAAACACAGAGACCAAAAAAAAAAAAACCCCCCGAACAAAAACCAAACAACAAAAATAAACAAGAAAACGCAAAGCAAAACAAAAAGCACACCACCCAAAAAAACAAACGCAAAAAAATAACAAACAAAGCAACACCCAAAAAACACACCCACAAAAAAAACCCCACCCCCACCCCCACAACCACCCCCCCCTTACCCATACTGATCTACCCACACCCCACAACGAACAAACCCAAACAAAAAACTACCCCCCCTAGCCGCTACATAAAAAACACAAACCCCTACTCCTTTAACACACTACGAACACCAAAACGATGACCTTATTTCGTTATAAATAATAAAACATACCAAACAGAATAGTCCGAAACTCAAATCTGAATCGATAACCAAACGAATCATAAATGATATATCATCAAACACATATATGAATTCCCAAATAAAACAAAACGAAATTCAAAAAAAACCTAATAAAAGATATAGTAATGTCTAAAAACTAGACCGAAACATATTATTTATCATATTTATTTTATTATTTATTTTAATTTATTCAATTAAGTTTCTACACATATCAGCAGAACATACACCGAATAGCTAAAATCATAAATTATAACGTAAACGAATCACATCTGATTTCAAAAAAACCACACAGAAAAGAGCAATACAACCCGCCGCAAAACAAATAAAAACCCCTAAAAAAATGAAACCTACCCCCCAAATGCTCCCATCATCAATGAAACGATCGACATACAAATCCTAAATTAATCTAAATAGAACAAAAAATACTCACTCAACACAGCTTACAAAAACTCGTCTATAGCCACCTACACCTCAACATCCATCAAAAACCAAACCAACCCCCCCACCCCCCGCCCCCCCCCCCTAACGACTCCTACCCCAACCCTATACTCCCTCGACTGCCCCCACTGTAACGAACTTTTTTTCAATTTTGTTTCAGTCACGAATTGCGAAAATCATATATGATTCGTATAACGAATCATATATGATTTCATAAAATCGTATATGACTTCATAAAATCATAAAAAAAAGTTCGTCGAAAGTACATAGTGTCGCCCCTCCATAGAAAGATAATTTAATTCTCGTCACGACGATATGTTTTGTTTTACGTAACGATTAACAGTGTGTGAGATATTTAATTTTTTTTTAAAAGATGGAAAGTGGGTTTTTTTATTTTTGATGAAAAAATGAGTGGCTAGGATTGGTTCATTGGGTCTATATTGAACTTTTGGCGTTTTTTAATTGATCCGATCGAGCCAACGGGTTATGGTTCAGCTGTTTAACAGACGATTCAATTAGGTTTTTCACTCAAAACCGGTTTTCGGTTACCCAATTAGTTCACGGTTCAACCGGCCGGATCAATCGAGGTTTAAAACATTGTTTATTACTACTTACTAATGGAATAACGAAGGAAAATAGGTAGTACAAACGAGGAAGTCCACTCTGTTTTGGGGTTTGTACCTCGGCTAACGATTGACACTTGTCCAAACAAATTGTATGGAACGTTATTTTTTAATCTTTAACTAATCAATATAATATGGATTTCCAGAAATAGGTATGTTAAATAAAGGGTATAAGATATCTTAAATAAAAATATTATCGTACGGAACACCATTATATAATTACTTTTGCTACAATCTTGGTGACTAATTTTGATCTTCAAGACTTCCTATTGGAGGATTTTGCATTAAAAAAAATATGAATGGTTGTGATTAAAAGCATTTAATTATTTCACCAATTTTTTAAAATTTAAATATCTCCTAAACCGTTAATCGTTAAGTAAAAAAAAATATACCATCACGACGAGCATTTAATTATCTTTCAATAGATATCCACTTTGATATACTTTCGACAAAAAAAAATTTTACGTTTTTTTCACGTCTTTTTCATCTTTTTTCCACGTTTTTTTTCAGATTTTTCACGTTTTTTTTTTACTTTTTTCACCTTTTTTTTCGTTTTTCACGTTTTTTCGAGAAAAAGTTTTTTTTTTTCGTTTTTTCCGTTTTTCACGTTGTTTTCTCGTTTTTTTTCCGTTGTTGAAATTTGCATTAAAAATCATATATGATATAACACTAATATCATATATGATTTAACACTAAAATTAAATATCATATATGACATAACACTAATATCATATATGACATAACACAATCATATATGATTTAACACTAACATCATATATGATTTAACAGTAAATCTAAATATCATATATGATTCTCATGCAAGTTTCAATGAGAAAAAGTCGAAAAAAATGTGAAAAAAACGGAATTTTTTTTTTGTCGAAAGTATATCAAAGTGAGAAAACGTGAAAAAAAACGTGGAAAAAAGTGAAAAAACCGTGAAAAAATGTGAAAAAAACGTGAAAAAAATGTGAAAAAAACGTGAAAAAAGTGAAAAAAACTTGAATTTTTTTTTTGTCGAAAGTATATCAAAGTGGATATCTATAGAAAGATAATTAAATGCTCATCGTGATGGTATATTTTTTTTCGCTTGACGATTAACGGTTGGAGAGATATTAAGATTTGAAAAAAAAGGTTGAAAATAATTTTTGGATTAATCTTATCCATTAGATTAAAATGAAGATGAAAGGTGGAGATTAGTCCCCTGGTATCCACAAAAAACTTTGTATCTAAATGAACCTAAATCTTATATAATTACTTTTGCTTCAATCTTGGTGACTAATTTTGATCTTCAAGACTTCCTATTGGAGGATTTTGCATAATGAGATAAGACCTTATAGGTCAACCAAGTTTGTTCACATGGGTGTTGTCTAAAGTCTTTGATTTCTTGATAGAAAATTTATTTAAAAAGAAATATATTTTTATATTAAGGAGTAAAAATGACATGAATTTACATTTGTAGTAAAAATGTGAAATATGTAACAAAAAGGTGAAAATGGGAGCTTTTCGCTAGACTAGACCACACATATACTTCTTCATAAAACATATTATGAAAATAAAATAAAATTCAAATGTCATAATTACGGATCATGACTCAATATTTCCGTCAGTAGTATCGTCACCGACGGAGTTTTTCGTTTCTAATCCGTCGTTAAATACCGACGAAAATTACCGACGGTTTACCAACTCATATTACCAACGGCTTTCAAACATATTAATAACATATTCACGACAAAATTTACCAACATATATACGTCAATAATCCCCGTCGGGTTCCCAACAAATATTAGTAACCAAAATACAAAATTATCCAATAATATCATAATTCATTTGAGGAAATTTTTAGTTCGCAAATCCACATACGAATTTAATATTTGAATTACATGTTTGACATGACATAAGGTCTAAAAGGATATTTTGCGGTTACAAATACCAAAAAGATACTACCATCATTAAGTGGGAGGAGGATGTGGTAATCTTTCCCGAATGTTAGATAGAATTCATTGTAATATCATTTTATGTTTAATAGAATTCATTGAGTATTAAACCTTTTAACCACGAAAAAGAACTCACAAAGATTTATGATAAACATACATACATAAATAGGTAAATTTGATACACACGTCCTTTCACATTTACAAACTTAGACATATGGGGACCAACTAAGAGTAATTGTTTACTTGTAACTATCCAAATTTATATAGGTACCTAATTACTATATATCTTATTTATCATTACACTACAAGACAAAAACAGTAACCGGCTACTGTTCATCGATGAACAGTAGCCCGTTACTGTTCATCGGAACAATTTTTTTTATAAACTTTTTTTATACCGGTGGTTACTGTTCATCGGCCGAAAAAAAAAACTTTATACTCCCCCCTTCTTTCGTCAAAAATAAGAAGAAAAAAAAATTACGTTTACGACTTTCTATCGGCCTGGGCAAAAAAAAATATATATCCCCTTTATTGAAAAAAAAAATTTGTCATTTAATATGAGAAAAAAACAAACTATTAAACATGAGACCGAAGAAATTAACCCGAACAAAAAAAAAATGCCCCGCAATAACGCGCGAAAAAATAACGCCCGCAGCGATGCGCGGGTAACCTTTGCTTGTTATAAGTAGTTTATTAAGATATCGTCGATGATAATGACGGGTTACCAACAAATAACCTTACATCACTAACAAGTCAGTCATTCGTCGTAATTCCGGATTACCAATTCGTTATATAATATGACAATCTTTGTTATGGAATACTGACGGAATCTCCCATATGTCTTGACTCGGTCGGATATTCGTCTGTATTTAGTGACGAATTGCCAACAGAATTTCTTGCGCCGGTAATTCGTTAGAAATTTATTGGCATTCAGTCGGCAACAAGTCTCTGTCAGTAATCCGTTGGTAATTGATGGCAAATTCTTTTTAGTCAGTAAATCTGTCAATGTTGCCCGGTTTTCTAATACCGAGTGTATGAGAATTATATTTCTTTATATTTACTTAGTGCAACTTTGGCTTCAATAATAACCATACATCCTTTCAGTCTTTACACTATTAGTACCCGGTCAATGAGATATAGTAGTAAGTATTTTCCTAATTATATTAACTCAAAATATTTGAACAGGAGCGTGTGCTTACCGGCGAGCTTGCTTAGAAATTCTTACTGATAAGCTATGCATTTGCCGGCTACTTAGTTTGTTCAGTTTTAGAAGTTTTTTTTTTTGGAAAAGGCAGATTGTATAACAAAAGAAAGAAAGCTAAGCCAAACAAACCTTAGCTAAGCCGCAAAACCAAAAATACAGAAAATAATGGAGCACCCAACGAGATAACAAGGAGAGACCATTAAACACCCGCTCATTACGAAACTGCCATAACATATATCCAGTGATCCAAACAGTAGCTTGCCACTTCATTCCAGTGGAGTCAATTCACTACCCTATGCACACACTTAATCTTTCTAATCAAAGACATCATGACAACTGAAAGACCTACAACACAGCTTCCGCAACTCTGAGAAGTAATATCATGATCAAGAAAAATGTGAGCATGCGGGTCCGAAGGTCACCACATCACATGAAGGCAATATTCCGCAACAAGGATGATTAAGAGATTTATTGTGGATGATGATCTCAAAGAAAGCTCAAAGATCACACAAGTCTAAGGAACAAAGCTCAAGAACCACTACATAATGTACAATAAAGGCAAAGAAGGAAGAATCAAAGTCTACGAGCTAAAGTCAGAAGATCAAGACTTAAAATGCTAGAATTCAAATTGTATTTTCAGGGGTGACCTCCCTTAGGGGGAGATTGTTAGGTTTAAGAAAAAGACTCGGTCACCCGGTGTATTGTCTAGAATAGCATAACTCATAGTTTAATAGTAAGCGTATGACTCATGGTACTAGGCCGGGTCTTTTACCCACTCGTAAGCCCATACCATAGCCCTTTGGGGCATCTAAACTCTTGTATAAATACCTCTTTCTAGCCATGGGAAGGGGTTGGTTGCTCATTTGATAATACA
Organism: Tanacetum coccineum; assembly: GCA_026074375.1. Taxonomy (NCBI): domain Eukaryota; kingdom Viridiplantae; phylum Streptophyta; class Magnoliopsida; order Asterales; family Asteraceae; genus Tanacetum; species Tanacetum coccineum. The sequence continues at coordinate 9,064 of BQNB010007922.1, read as the reverse complement.
CACACTTAAAGGTGTTTTCTCTCACTAGACTAGTCACTTTCTCTCTCTAGAAATTTGGCCAACCCATCATTCCTAAGCTTGTATTGTGACATCCAATATACTACAATATCTTTTGCTGTAAATGCATTAAGAGGACCAACCTTCCACCAGTTAAAGACTTTGCTCCACACACTCGACGCCATGTTACAGAAAAAAAAATGCATGATCAATAGACTCGACTCCATCATCACAATGAGGACAAAGGAGAGAATCCATATCGATGCCTCATTTATCTAACTCGACTCGAACCGGGAGCCTCCCTAATAACACTCTCCACACGAACACATTTACCTTCTTTGGCACTAACTTGTTCCACCTTGTTTCTTGAACCAACCCGTCAAGGGACAAACATTTATTAGTAACAAAAAGTCTATAACGGTGCTCGAAACAACTAAGATGGACATAAAATAAAATACTAGTACTTGGGAAGAGGTGTTCAATAAAACTGTAGGTTTTATGGCATCAACGACTTTGAAAAGTGACAATGAAAGCAGATATGGTACTAAGATCTTGTTGGAATAATAGAGGGAAACAAAAGTTGATGATGACTACGACCCTTATGACGATGATTTATACGATGGGTATGATATGTCTGAAAACCTTCACGCTATTTGTGATGATTTGGATATCAAGGTCCGTGGTCGGAAGAAGAAATATATTCTATTTGATTTGATGTTTGTTGAGACAATTGTAATCTAGTTATAGTCGTATCCTCCTTTTGGAGTATTTTTGCTTTGTTATGTTAGCTATTGCTTATGTAACGGATTGAGATGTGTGATTCATCTATATTATACTAAATCGTTTTTTAATTAATACATTTCTTGAAGAAACTCCAAACCAAAAAAATTACTTGAGGAACCAAGGAAACGACCATTAAATATGGCATGAATATATTATGAATTTGTGTACACATAAATAATACACACTCCTTGTTTAACTCGTTGTCGTACCAATAAAAAAAATCATTTTCAAAGCAGTAAATATTATTTCATTTTCTAACTTTAGCATTATATTAAGATTTAGGTTCATTTGGATACAAAGTTTTTTGTGGATACCAGGGGACCAATCTTCACCCTTCATCTTCATCTTAATCTAATGGATAAGATTAAATCAAAAATTATTTTCAACCTTTTTTTCAAATCTTAATATCTCTCAAACGCTACTCGCAAACACGAAAAAAAATATAACATCCCGATGAATTTAATTATTACTTTCTATAGATATCCAACTTTGATATACTTTCGAAAAAAAATTTCAAGTTCTTCTTCACTTTTTTTGACGTTTTTTTTCAATTATTTTCACGGTTTTTTTTCACCTTTCCACGGTTTTTTTCACGGTTTTCTACACTTTGATATACTCTCACTTTGATATACTTTCGACAAAAAAAAAATTCCGTTTTTTTCACATTTTTTTCGACTTTTTCTCATTGAAACTTGCATGAGAATCATATATGATATTTAGATTTACTGTTAAATCATATATGATGTTAGTGTTAAATCATATATGATTGTGTTATGTCATATATGATATTAGTGTTATGTCATATATGATATTTAATTTTAGTGTTAAATCATATATGATATTAGTGTTATATCATATATGATTTTTAATGCAAATTTCAACAACGGAAAAAAAACGAGAAAACAACGTGAAAAACGGAAAAAACGAAAAAAAAAACTTTTTCTCGAAAAAACGTGAAAAACGAAAAAAAAAAGGTGAAAAAAGTAAAAAAAACGTGAAAAATCTGAAAAAATCTGAAAAAAACGTGGAAAAAAGATGAAAAAGACGTGAAAAAAACGTAAATTTTTTTTTGTCGAAAGTATATCAAAGTGGATATCTATTGAAAGATAATTAAATGCTCGTCGTGATGGTATATTTTTTTTACTTAACGATTAACGGTTTAGGAGATATTTAAATTTTAAAAAATTGGTGAAATAATTAAATGCTTTTAATCACAACCATTGATTTTTTTTTAGATGGATGGTGTGGATGAGTCCCCTAGTATCCAACCTTTTTTTGGTATTCAATATAACTCTCCTCTTATATTAAAGGTTATACTTTAAGACCATAAACTAGTTTAAAAATTAGCCATGCTTATCTTTCCATATTTGTTTTAAGTTTTAAGTCAAAAAGTAAAAAAAAAGGTGATTTATTTTGTTACATTTAATGATGCAACTTATGAAGCATCTTTAAAGAACCGACAAGTTTTTAATCTTTTTGTCTTTCCTCTAATAAATATTTCTATTTTTAGTTCAAAGAGCACTCTGAGTAAGAAAATAAAGTTGAGCCATTTATATAACATAAGCATAACTTTAATTGTTTCGTTTTATCTAAAGTGGTAAATGAATATAAAAAACATAGGGTGAAAAATATTAATGTTAAATTGAATATAATTGAGAGTAAATTTGTAATTTATAATGCAACTTGTTATATAAGTCCAATCTCACTTAAAAAAAACAAACTTTTATGGTTTGTCAAAATCCTCTTATATAAGCTCATAAACCCACATATAAAATCTTTGCTAGTTCGAGCTTATATAACACGTATAAACTAATAAGCTCATAAAGAACTCATATAAACTTAATCAAACACCTCTTTAAAGTTAAGCCACATCAACACGTCCTTGGCACTCAAGTTGCATTTAAATATATTAGTTTTATATATAGTTGTTTATACATACTGTGGTTCTCTTTTCACAATCCAAATTTGGCAAATATCCATCACAATTCACCTTCACCAGTTGTGCCCTATCGCCGTCAAGAGAATTCATGCTCTAACCCGCATAATTATGGCACTTTCTGTAAAAAGAAAGGAATCTATATATACAATTGTTTGAGAATGTTTTAAAGTATCGTAAGTTAGTGGTAACTCATGTAATGTAAATGAATGTTCAACTTTATAGTTCAAGTTCCGTTTAAAACATATGTGATAGATTTGTAATATGTATAGCGTCACATGGTACAGAAAAAAAGTTTTTCGCTTAATTTTCAGTTTAAACCACCATCTTATTACTAATTATTATGGAGTAGCATTCTGATAAGATTTCAATTATAGATCTAAAGTTATTCTTAAGACATGTACAATAGTGGGTTTATAAAAATGTTTATAAACTATGATACGACCCGGTTAGGGGTTGTATCGGGATAAGGCACCACTTTTAGCGTGTGCGAGCTCCTTAAGAAGAGAGAAGAGAAGATTAGAGATATTTTGTTCTTTAACTTGATTGATTTATTTATTAATAAATGATTCGGTATATATACCGAATAAAGACATGACTTGGATCACAAGCTAACTACAAGATAAATATTGACTCTGACACTTTCCTAATACGACTCAAACATTGACTTTTGACACTTTCCTAATATGACTCAAACACATATCCTAAACATAATAAACTATGAACCAAGGGCGTAACACTCCCCACTCCTTCGAAACCACCTTGTCCTCAAGGTGATGTCTAAAAAAATTATTCTGGGATCCCAAATTGTTATAACCCAATCGCTGCCGAATGGTGTCAGGATATTTGGTTCTCCTTCCCTTTCAGCATCTCTCTCCACCTTCCGATTCATTATCTAACTCCTTCTAATTTTCCAAACTTTTCTGTTCCAAAACTCTTGACAATGCATCAACTATATCTCTTTCTTGAAAATCCTCCGGAAGGACAGTCACCACCTCACTTTCGGTATTCGTATACACCCAAAAAAATGAGTGCAGAACCATTACTGTCGTCCACTACTTCCTTCACAGGTGTCTCTGGACCCGAAGTTTCTGACTCATCACCACCATTGTTGCCAAAGGTGTCAGCGAAAAGTGGTGGTTTGGTGTTATTAGCTTCTTTAGCGTTTAGAATCGAGAAACAATTTTCCCAGTAATAGTAGCAGATGTGTTCTTTTTGGTTCTCTTGCAGCTCTTCAAGATTTGAGAACTGTATATCTAGTTGACAACAACCCTCATATATATTACACCCCTATAACGAGTTTCTTGCAGCTATAGCCTTCTCGCGTGATTGAAACTGAATAAGTGCTTGAAAACCAGTTGATTTCTGAAAGATGACGACTTTCTCGACATACCCAAGAGGAGAGAATACTTGATACAAAACTTCCACGGTAATAGGGTATAGCATGTGATGAATCGTAACCAACAAAATACGATTAGGCTCGTCTCTTCGTCCTTGAGTAGTTTGCTCAAGATCTTGAACGTGTACCCTTGCGGTGACTTCTTATGGTTTGGCGATGGCTATGGTTGACCGCTCGTCCTCAAAACGGGCCTCGGCGATACGGGCTAAGGAGAAGGCTTCTCCTAAAGTTGTAGGCATTGATCTGAACAGTTCCCGTTGTAACTCCAATTTAAGTCCGGAGATATAAAACGATTTTAATAAGTTTGTAGAGATACTCGTTACTCAATTTGCAAGTATCACAAACTCACTCTCATATTCGGCCACCGTACCCATTTGCAATAGCTTAGATAGTGCGTATTCCGCGTTTCGATCGCTGCCACCTGATGCCATGAATAGTAGCTCGAAGAAAAAAATGTTTTTTTAGGACTGATGAACAGTAACTCGCAGATCAGTAATTTTTTTTTGCCATGAACAGGTACCCTTGATGAATACTAACCCTTGATGAACAGTACTCGATGAATAGTAACTTTTTTTTACCCTAAATCGAAACCCTCTCGACGAGATCTCTCAATGAAAACACCAGTTGCTACGACCCTATTAGGGATTTTATCGGGATAGAGCATCACTTCAAGCGTGTGTTAGCTCCGTAAAAAATGGATAGATTTGCACCACTTTTAGCATGTGCGAGCTCCTTAAGAAAAGTAGAGAAGAGAATTGATCTTTTGACTTGATTGATTGATTTATTAATAAATTATTCTGTATATATACCGAATAAAAGGCATGGCTTGGATCACAAGCTAACTACAAGATAAACATTGACTCTAACACTTTCCTAATACGGCTCAAACATTGACTTTTGACACTTTCCTAATATGACTCAAACACATATCTTAAACATAATAAACTATGAAGCAAGGGCGTAACAAACTAATTAAGCCACCATAATGAGGGCGAGTTTAAGATATATGTTCAAGACAGTGAACCTTTCGTTACGATAAAATGTATAACGCATATTTAATGTATAGCGAAAAAAAAGTTTATAAAATAAAAAGGTTTGTAGACTAACACTAAAATGTGACTTGACAACATTATAAACCTTCTAAAAGATTTGCCATTGGAGATCTTCGTAGATAACTTTCTGTTAGCTTATTCGTTGTGTTTAGAGGTCTAATAGTTGTTGTATTTTTTGGTAAGGTTTTCATCCGATAAATATATTACTCCCAAAAATAGTTAAGTACATATGATGTAAGTGAATTTTAAATCTCAGCCCGTTAAATAGGTGATAAAACATACATAACAAGACATAACTACTCTTATCAAAAGAAAAGACCACATAAACACTAGCTTACATTTGACTCATAAAGACACCAAACATAAACTATCTTCTACTACGCCCATGAAGTATAATGTCCATCATATCACAGAATGGCAAATTGTAACACCCCCAAAATGGCTCGCAGCGAAAAGTTCGAGAGCGTTACTTCATAATACAACAGCACAAGATATGAGAGAATGACCTCTAAATGAGTCGTTTAAAAAGTAATCTCGTTGATTTTCTTGAAATATGAATTGTTGTAACATTTGTCCCAAAGTTTGCATCAATAATGTAAGACTGAAATAATACAACGAGATTTGTTTGTAGAAATCCATGAATGTAATCTTGTAAAGTTTGGACTCCAATGCACACCAGATAAGCCAAGCATCTAATTCACCTGAGAAATACATGCTTAAAAGTGTCAACATAAAGTTGGTGAGTTCATAGATTTATGTGAGTATAAATGTAAACCACAAAACTATATATATAACTGTGTTACAAGTCCCGCCCATACAAGACTTGCAACGCACAAATTTAAATAGATTGTTAAAATGCATATAACACAAACCATATAAATGCATTTGTTAAAATGTTGTAATCAAAGATGTGTATGACTAGTGTATCCCATACAATAGTCCAAAAAGGTAAGTATAGTTGGAACAAAGCTTTTGTAAAGTATGCATGACCATTGTATCCAATACAATAGTCACCATGTGTGATTACGATTGCACCCCTAAGTTCATGAAACTGCAACATAGACTTATATGTATGCCACTTTATTCAAGGCACATTAAGAGTTTATGAGTATGTAGTTGTTGACCCTGTAGACACCAATCCAGTAGTGCTCCGACATGGTATAACGTTCGTTGGCTCCGTATGTCGACACCAGTGATAGCTAATCACCCGAACGGGGATTGTCAATCCCAAATAGATCTATCTTATTACATTCGCGCTTACCCTCTGAGTAATTAACAGTTCAAGCAACTTAAGCTAATCCGTAATCATTTGAATTAAAGTATAGTTGTTGTGTCCATAAGTGAAAACAAGTAATGTATCCCATCGCGAAATATGAAAATGAGTATGTAAGTGAGTTTGTAATCAACCATGTAAATGAGTTTGTAAACGTTCATGTAACCGAGTTTGTAATCAATCATGTAAATGAGTTTGTAAACGTTCATGTAACCGAGTTTGTATTGAGTATGTAAACAGTTTTGTAAATTCAAGTATGTAAAAGAGATTGTAAATGAATATGTAAACAAGTTGTAACGAGCATGTATTCTCCCTCGAGATTTGTAAGATAAATGTAAAACAAGTGAAAGAGGGGCTATAAACTCACCTCTAGTGAAAGTAGTGATTATCGCAAAATCAACAAAGTAATCGTCGCAAACGATCCGGAATGTAACCTAATTAATTATAGGTCGTATAAGAATAATGTATTTAAAATAAATACAACAATGTATATTATCAAGTTATATCACCACCCAAGAGTTTTGTTTAATTTATAAAAGTTGAAACAATGTTTAAGTCATGCTTGATATTTAATGTCCAATAATTGATTATTTGTTAATAACGCTTGATTTAATATTTTTATTACTTATATAATGATATTATATAAATATTTTAATCATTTCGTAAAGTATTATTTATAAAGTTAAAAACATGTATAAATATTATATAAGTAATGCTACATCATTTTGTAAGGTTTTTGTTGAAAACGAACCAACACTATTCATGTCAGGAAAATAGTGCAGAAATTTTATATAAGAAGTTACCTAGTTTCTATGGTGATTTTACTCATTTTAACACACTTCCGGGCTTAGAAAAACGCGATCTTGCAGTAAAACATCATTCCTAACAACTTGTAGTTTTATATTTACTCCGGCTCGGACCCGAAAGCCCTCAAAAATACCATTTATAAATCTGCCAGATTTATACCGAAAACTTATTTTGCCGGTATTGTTTCAAATCTAGTTTTGGCATTAACTTCTTCGTTTTACATCCGTTTTTCGAGTTCTTTATATGCACGGAATCGTGTTAAGATGTACTAACACATTTTTAAGGTTTTGGCTAGACTAAACGTCTGCACCCTACTGTCCTAAACCTGCTGCCCCAAAAGGGTATTTTACACATTTCCGTCAAGTATTTCTACTCCATTTTCATACCACAAATCTACTTGTCTATGTATTTCAACCACTTTCAATATTCACAATCAACCACTAACCTAATCTCTTCCAATACTTCACAATACCATGAAATACTCATAAGATTAAATAAGCTAGTTTATCAATTATAAACCTAACCATATGTCTAAAATCATAAATAAGTAGTGTTTCTTGTTTTCCTTGCAAATGTTTATAAAAGTAAACTAGTTGATGATCTAACTTTACAATCAAGATGTTTATATATAAAAATGCATAATGAAAGTATAGAAATATGAATTAACATAATCCATATGTATGAAAATTAAAAGAGTGAGTGTAGTATGCTTACAAAGGGAATGATCACAAAAGAACCCTAGATTTTGATTATAAACCCCAAATATTTATAAAAAACCCCAAGTCTTGATTTGTGAAACCCTAAGTTAGATCTAGAAAACCCTTTCTTTAAATGGAAACCCTAACTTGCAAAACCACTTGGAACACCTTAGATTACACCCTTAATCAACCTTGTATGCTTGAATTATTGATAAAATGGAAACTATGAATTATGTTTGAGTGCTTATTTGAGCAGTGAGCCTTAGAGAAGGGAAAAGGGAGAGAGTTTTGCTTTTACTAGTTTTGAAAATGTGATTAAATGAAGTCTTATGTTAGCTCATTATATACTCAAAATATCTAGATAATATCTTAGAGACAAAAGAGCACAAATCAAGGAAGAAACCAAGAGGGTGTGGCTTGTAAGAGGTTAGATAAGAGTTGGTGATGATTTGAGTACAAGCTTGGCATGAAAGTCTTGGTAGATATTTGCACATGGGAATTCCTAAGTGAAAAATTGGATATCATTTTATGTATATGCATATATATCCGGCCCTAGTGGTATTTGGTTGTAAGAATGATATAATTTTTGGGTATTAGGTATAATTGTGGGTATTTGGTTAGATGTAGATAGGTAGAATGGTTTACTTGTATGCAAAAAGGTTTTCAAAATGCGAAACGTAAACGTTTTACGTAACGCATAAAAATAAAATATAAAAAGTTATAAATTATTTTCGTAAAAATAATATAACACTTGACAGACGTAAATTTTTATTTGTTTGATGTTGGTTTACGTTGAATGTTGATTTTTAGTTTACGCAATTTAACTAAACGGTTGAAAATAAAAGTAAACGCGTAAAAGTTTAAAATAAATTATTTATTGACATAAAATAATTCAAAAATGTGGGTTGTTACAGTCTCCCCGTGTTAAAAGAATTTTGTCTAGAAATTCAGTTTGGGTTGCCTTCCGAAGTGGTGTTTGTGAAGAGATGTGGGTACTTGTTGCGGAATACTTATGTTAATCCTCCTAATACGTGCTAACCAACTTGTTATCTTAATGTCTTTAATTCCTTGTTTCAGAAGACCTTTAGGTTTTGGTGTGAGATAATGTCGACTTCTTAT
>BQNB010007921.1:65757-90757 GCA_026074375.1 Tanacetum coccineum | reverse complement strand
GCGGAACCGACTACCAAATTCCAACAAAAAGGGCAGGGCGAGGTTAAAGACACGAAGACACAAGTATAATGCTTTTCTCGACTAGGTTTGTTAAAATGTATAAAGATTTTTTGAAAACAATTATCAAAATTTTTTAGGTATGAAATAAATTATATTTTCAAAATTATTAGCCATAAAGTTAATATTTCGTAGTGCCGAATTTATGGCCATAGTTGGCTAAAGAACTTTTAAGTTTGTACTTTGTACTTGTTACAACATAATAATCTATAGGTGAACAATAAATGTAGCATGTTAGGTATTAATCAAAGGACAAGCGGAAAGTACTCGTGTTCCACCTCTTATCAAATGACTTTGGTTCAGTTGGTACTCATTTTCAAAAAACTTATAGGTTACAAGTTTCAGTCTCGGTTCGTACTCACTCCAGTTGATGCTTAACTAGGGTCATGAAAGTTTCCAAAGCAATTCCTTATAAGATGGACAACCATCGGTGCCAAAAGACACCCAAATTTGGGCACTAAAGATATAACTTTGAGTACAACATTTATTTACTTTGAAATGTAATTGTAAAATACATTTAAGACCCAAGTTTTTTGGACAAAAGAATGTTAAAAGGTAAATTACTAAACTATATCATATTGCTAGACCTACTATAATAAAACTATAAATAATATAGAATGTATGGAACATAAGGGGTAACAATAATGTTACACAGCTTTTGTACTCTTTATTACAAGTAATTCCTATTATAGAATTATAGACTTTAATGTCAATTATGATGGTGTGTCAAAAGCTGAGCACAATATATCATCTTTAAATACTTATTATAAAAAGGAAATTTTGACTCTTTTTATTGTTTGTGATTATGTTTGGCATAAAAATGATAACCTAGTTTAGAAACTGAAAATGTGAAAAGTGGTAATGATAGAATATATAAAAATTAATCAGTGGTAAACTCGAAATAATATAAGGATGAATTTCATACAATCTTTCATTTCATTATTATTTGTTATACATCCAAACTACAACATTTTAATGCATAATATACAATACTTTAAAGTTTTAAAACATGTTTTAAATAAATATAAAATTTTGAATTTTGAAGATGGAAATATGAAATTGCCCCATAATATGAATTTTTTACTGCAAAGGACCATTTTAAGGGGTGTTATCCCGCAGAGGACTAATTCATTGTACATATCCAAATTGACCCTCAAGATCGTGTAAAACTTTACTAGATTTACACAAGGACACATCCCTAAATTTCACTCGCCCATTGTAATTAATAAAAATGAAGTTGGGTCTGCACTGTGGAAAGTTAGAAATTTTTTTGGAATATGTGTAAATCGTGTAAAGTTTTACATGATTTCCAATTTTAATAAAAAAATAATGGTAGTGGCATTGGGTATTGTGCATGATTTATTTAGGGTATATGAGTTAGGGTTTAGGGTTTTTATGGATTAGGGTTTACGAGATTGATTAGTTGCCCACTTTGTGATGGTTTTAGTATACGTATTTGTTTTCACAATTTTTGTTGTTTTGGTTATTTGTGTTCTCCTTGATGAGTCATACACAATGAACAAAAAATTGTTGGAAATATAATTAATATGAACAAGATATCATGTTTCAAAGTATGTCACTTGAGTGTATTTGCAAACGTACGAAATTAATAAAAACCTAAATATTAACGTTAACCAAATTAAAAACTTTTATTCATAGATTAATCTGAATCAGATTTCACCTCAAATTCTAACCTGAATAAGTCATCATGATCATGTTCTTGCTTAATTCTCTCCTCCCACTCTTTTTCAGCCATTGCTTCTTCTTCTAACGTTTCTCTTAATGCCTCTTCATCTAGAAGTAGTTGTTGTTGCTTTTTGATTAAGATATCATTAGTAGAAGATAATCGATATAGCTGTTCTTCTACGAAATCCTGTCCCATTGGAAATGAAGAACCACCCATATGGTATTGTGAGCCGTAGTTGGGGGCTGTGTAAGGTTGTTGGGGGATTGCATCAGTTGGTTTTTCAGGTGTCGGGAGATTGGTTTGGGTAGTTTTTTTATTAGACATGTTGAATTATTTTTTGAATGTGTGAAAAAGAAATGGTGAAAGGAGTTGGTATTTATAAGTTAAGTATAAATCGTGTATAATTATAAGCGATAAACATGAATGTCAATCATTAGTCTTATCAATGTCAGTATGAATTGTCAAATCAGTATTCTGTTAAAATCGTGTTAAATTTATAAGCGATAAAATCTCATGATGTCGCATTCATTAGTCTTATCACTGTCAGTGAATAGTAATTGAAGTGTTAAATTTGTCAAACACAACACTGTCATTCTGTTGTCTTTCTCATAGTTAGGTAAAAAGTTCCAGAATTTTTTATCATTAGTAATGGATGAAATGGTTATTCGAAAATTATCTTTTGTTACCTATAAATATCTAGTTTCTAAAACTCAAATCATAAAATCACTACAACTATCAAATAAAACATTATTTAGTCTATTCACACAAGTAACACTATGGCCACAGACCCAAAAGTAGTGCAACGATGTACCATTAGGACACTAAGGGAACAACTACTAGCAGATGTGACTTTGGCAAACAATTTGTTGCTCGAGTTGAATCGTTATTTTGACCAACTGAAAGCCCGTGATCCAGAAATGTTGCACTTAGAGGCCCTCGGAAACCATCCCCTAATCAAGTTTGTTGTGACTAGCATGGATAAACGTGCAGATATGATGAACTCTCAAAACTTGATGTCTACTAGATCCGACTTGATGAGAACCATTGCTGAGAAGGAAGAACTTGTTAGGAGTTACAGAGCAATGTAGTATGAAGCATGTTTAAGTTTTATTATTGTACGCTTATGTTTTGTAATTCTGTATGTTTTATGTAATCCGTATGTGTTTTAAATCAATGCAATAAGTTTTTTAAATAAAATAAAGATAATAAATAGTACGAACCCCAAAACCAGTTGATTAACATTATCCATGCAAAGCAAGACATAATAGAAAACACCACATGTAATCTAGTTGATTTGCAACCTTATTTAGCCGACTTGAAAACATAAAAATACCAACAAACAACAACAAACATGGTTGGCAAGGTGGTGTTAAGCAACATGATTCTAGAATCTATATTGCTATGTAAGTCTTAATGAAATTTTGCTTCTCGGCAATGCTTCTTAACAATTCTTGTCTTGCTTCCTTCAAGTTGTTTGCAATATGCATATCTGCTTCATGGGTCATGAGTAGAGTATGTAAACCGTAGCTATTAAGGCTCATTATTGGCATTTTATGCAGCATCGTAATTTGTATTTCACGGCTACGCATCTGCTCAACATAACCATTGAACTAGCACACCAACTTATTTGCAAGTGTGACCTAAGCTTCAAGTTCGCTTCGTAGTATTCTAATAATCATTTTACGTATTTCATCTGAAGAAAAAGCCATATTGTTGTGTGTGAGAGATTAGAGTATGTTGTAAATGAAAATGTATTTGATATAGAGGAATAACTAGGGGTACTAGTTGTCAGGGACTTTATTTATATATGTCTGGAAAAGATATATAAACTGTCAAATCATGTTATATATCGTGTAAAATTATAAGAGATAATTGACATTGTCATTGAGCAGTCTTTATCAATGTCAGTATAAAGCCAAATGTATTGTCAAATCATGTCAAATATCATGTAAAATTCTAAGAGACTGTCGACATTTTCATTCAGTAGTCTTTATCGGTGTTTGTCATTGAGTTGTTTTATGAATGTCAGTACTTTAGTATTGAATTATCATGCTTCGAATAATGTAATTATTAAAGAAAATTAAAAAGAGTAAAAATGTTTGTACAAAGAAAAAACATTGTTAATACATATCTGATACATATTAAGTGATATCAATATTATTACATACGATTATTTCGTGTTGGATTTTGACGTTGAACTTCTTTAGCTTACTTGTTCTCAAGTGTTCTTGTTCCGCCCATTCAACCATTTGATCGAAAGTGTAATCATTTTGTGTTACCTCCTTTCTTTCCTCTTCACTTTCACTTGTGTAGTTAGTTATGACATGGTTCATCATTTCTGCCAAGCTAGCATTTGGGAAAATATATTTGGATATAATAAAATTGAAACCAACGTGGTCAATGTAAATTTCCAATTTGCCTTGTGCTAAAGATATATCAAACATCACATGCATATCATAGTTGTTTCTAAGTTTGATGGTGACTGAAAAGCCATTGTGTGGTATTTTATAATAAAGAGCATGAATATTGTTACCAATAATATTAAACAAATACTGTTTCATCTCTTCTATTTTCATTCTTGGAATGGTGATATTCATTGTTCCACTGTTGACATACATCGTGTTTTTTGTTTCATTGACTATTAATTGGCCATTATTATGAACAACAAAATTGAAAATGGTTTGCGTATATGGTTTAGTAGGTATGGTTTTATTAATAAATCCAAGTTTACCAAGAAATTCGTAGTAATCGATCCTTTTATTGTGCTTCTGCATTTGATGTAGATACCCGAGTGACTCTTGTTGTTTTAATTTAGTTTTTTCAGAAATGATACCTGCAAATGATTCTTCTAAAGCATCATCGTTTGGGATCAACACCATGCTTAAATCTTTGGGGTGGTGAGAAACATAAATGTTGAGTTTCCCAACAACTTTTGCTATGTCGTACATAATATTAGTATCATAATCATTCTTAATTGCTTTCATACCTAATAACGTGTTGTTTGGTGGCAATATGTAATATAGAGTAGTGAATCGTCTTGGGATTTTTCTGGTAAGATAACTAACCATATCTTCAAAGTCCATTGCTGGAACATTAATATTTAGTACTGAACCATCTTGATAGGTTAGTGGGTTAAGTTTAAATTCGCCGTGGTGGTTTACATCGAACAAGAAAGTAGTATTAGTAGATGTCGACATCCGGTGAAAGAAAGAAGATTGAATAGAATTATAATCGTTGGAAACACATACTTGTACACATGTATATTTATACTAATAAAATTGATAGCATAAAGTTGTCAAGTCATGTCGTTGTCAGAATTGATAAGTCATTTCAATGTCTGCAATGATGATACAAAATGAAAATCATAATACAACAACACAATCATAAAAGAGAACTAGTTAGTAACTAGAAAAATAATTTTTTTGAACAAGAAGGTCTTTCTTGATTAACCTTTTGGTTACCCTCATATTTGGACAGGTCGGCCGCGACAAGTGGGGATAACTCCACCCGAGAAACGTACACATGTAATCGGTTATGTTGAGTTTGAGTATACGTGAGTATCAATTCGTTATCTTGTATAGCATCATCCAATGGTATAAGACCTGAATCCAAACTACAACTTGGTTTCTTGATATAAAGAAACGTTGCCGAGTTTTCATCGTAACCCAAACAGTTGGTTTTTAATATTTGTGTATGAAACAATGTAATGTTGGTGTTGAAGTTGATTTTTAATATTTGTTTATATATTGTTTATACAACATGTCATTGAATGCCTTATTTGTATAATTATTTTAGGGTTAAATTAATTTCATTCATTTAAATTAAAATACAAATCACATTACAAACAATAGTACATAAAAAAAATACACAAACCATCCTACTTAAACAATAAGAAAATACAACAAATTATGACTAATCTTAAACATTAAGAAGAATTAGTGACTCTTTATATGGGCCAATGAAGAACGAACCACCATCAGCAGAGATACCCACATTATGAAATTCTTCAGAAGCACGATCGTACACTTGTAATGGGTGAAGCATGCGTCCCCTATCAACTTCAACTATTGGGTCATCATCCTTAGTAAATCCAATTAATTTGACCACATTTGTGGAGAATACGAATAGCAATTCCCCAAGATAGTTTAACATGTAACCATCCACTTCTAACAACCAAGCACAAATATATCGGTTTTCAAATATAATGAGGTTTCCCGATATTACAAGAGAGTTTCCTAGGTGTGAGATATAGAATGGATCTGGAAGTTGGTCTCTTAACACACTCGGTATGTCAAGTACGTGGAATTGATGGTTAATCATATCAAACGAAACAAGCATGCTAATATTGTAACAAGAACCATCAACATTAAAAAATATTTCATAACCACCCTAGAAAATAAAACCACTTACAGTTGTTTGCCCACACGATCGTTTTATTCTTATTGACACACGTGGCAATCGGTAATTCTCAAGACTGTTCCAAGAATTCGACTGTTCCAAGAATTCGAGCTCAAAGTATAAACGAACACATGCCATGGTCCTGCTCCATATTTCCCCATAGAAATATTTAGAAAGGTTGGGTCTAATGTGTCGGTCCGGACACCAAAACCCCAAATAATTTTTCTTATTTCTGGCTGACTAGTCATGTAAGGGATTACTATTCCAATAGATTTTCTTATCGATGGGCTCCAAAGAATTGCCCCCATATGAGAACCATATGAAAAACACCATACCTTATCAGATCAACAATGTGTTGTCAACTCGTTGTCATTTAAAAGAAACAAAAACTATTGGGGTGTAGGACATTTGTTCATCTACATAGCACATAAAACCTTCGGTACTGCGCTTATAGGCTAAATTAAAACAACACATTTCACATTGACGAGAACCATAATCACGGATGAATATGGAACTGTCTATTGTGAACTTCCATAGCTTAGACACCCTACGAAACTAGAGTAAACACTTAGTAGGAAGTTTATTCATTATATTTATTTGGATTTCAAAAGGTAAGTAGTCCGAAATTATGAACGAAATAGATTTTTGCACAAGATAATGGTTATTTGAGAAGTGTATATTGACAGTTACAAAATAGGGCTTAAATAGAAGAAAAGCATTCAGTGTAACATAGTGTTTTCCTAGCTAACAGTGTATTATGAAATCAACAGTGTATTGTCAACTCGTTGTTATTAGAAACAAAACAAAAATTGTCATAAGTCGCTTGAAATATTGAGTGATCTACTTAAGTGTCAGTGACTTGTCAACTCATTGTTATTTAAAAAAAACTGTCATAAGTCGCTTGAAATATTGAGTGATATATTTGAGGTCAGCGATTTGTCATATCATTGTCATTACAATTAAACAAACAGGTGACATAAGTAGCTTGAAATTTTAAGTGATCTATTTGAGGTTTTGAATTGTCATAATACGGTTTAATTATCAATCACAAATAAAGAAATATATTACAACATTGATAGCATACATTACAAAATAACAGGAAAACAAAGAAGTTAAACTAAATTAGTTAACCAACTATTTGAACAATTATTGTTTAGATCATCTAGATGTTGAGTCCCATATTGTTGGGAATCATATTATTCATTCATTTGAGAAGGGTGTGTTGGGTATTGATTATGATAGTATGGCTGCCCTTGGTATGTGGTTTCACCGTATGGCTGTGATGGATATTGGTTATAACTTTGGAAATTGTGATCATAGGATTGATTTTGGTGGTAGAAATCGGGTTGATCATTTACACGCGGCTCAGGGATAATTGATATTTTGCAGTTATTACGTTTGTGGCCCTCTTGTTTGCATCTGCTACAATGTATACTTCTTGGCTCCTCACCTTGAGATGGTATACGGTTTGTATTTTTTGGCCGACCAGGTTGTGGATTATCCATTCGAGGAGGAATAGCTGGATGTATATGGCTCAGAAATTCCCATTCTTGCATATCTCTAAGGAAATGTATTGATTCAGCGTAAGTGCCTTGATATTTGTATTTTTTAAACCAATCAGATACATATTAAACACAATCCGTTAAACGTGAAAACCTGGTGATAGCTATAACGTGACCACAAGGTATCCTAGAAAGTTGCCATTTGCGACATTCACACACGCCGGTTTCAAGGTTGACTTGACGATTATATAGCCCATCAAAAACTTGGTATACATACTGATTGACCCCGTGAACAATCCATGTGGCGCTTTTTAGTTTTCTTTTATGAACCTTATGCGCTGCCCAATCAGTTATTTCATACTTCATGTTTTCTGCATGAATACATACAAAAATATGAAACTAATTAGTTCATATTAAAAAATATAAAGTGAAGTGTAATTTTAAACTTTCAGCGAGAAGTACCTGTAAGTTTTTGACGTTTAAAGTACCATTCTTGCAACATGGCACGATACGTCTCTGCCAACATTAAAACCGGTAGCTTTCTATTTATTACACTACACGCATTAACAGACTCCACACTATTCGATGTCATGTAATTGTAACGAACTAGTGGGCAATGTGCTCTTGACCATCGTTGTGTTCCAGCTTGGCAAAGCTTACTGTATGCATCAGGTTGAACAACTTGCATTATGTTCATGTTGGCTGTAAATTCATCTGGTGTATACGTCTTGCATATTTTCCAAAATAAACCTTTTGTTGTTTTCTTTTTCAACGATAAGTTCATCATTAGATGACGACAACATACAGCATGATAGGATAAAGGGAATTCATTGTGTACTGCCAAAGCTATGGCAGGATGCCTATCAGATATGAAAAGCAAATTGCTGTGATCGCCTATGCATTCTTTAAGTACCGACATCCACCATGACCAACATGGACCTGTTTCCCCCTTGCATATACCAAAAGCAACTGGCACAATTTGGTTGTTTCCATCCATCCCAACAGCTACCAAATTTGTACCCTTGTATGTACCCTTTAAATGTGCCGCATCGATTATAAGCAAAGGGCGTAGATAATTCAAGAACGTACGGATCTGAAATAAAATATTAGTCTCACAATGTGTATATTAACATAATATCAGTTTTTTATCCAAAAAGGAATATCATTACTTACCGAAGCACCAAGGGCAATGAATAACATCTCGAAAACTCCTTTGTCGTCTGTTTTGATACGTGTGACTGACCCTTGGTTTTTTCTTTCTAGATTGTAACAATAATAGGGTAGCATTTCAAAGGACTCATACGGTGAACCCCTTATCTGATCTAACCCATAATCCTTTCCCCTCCATGCTTGTTGGTAAGATATACTAGTTTTGTATTCTAACAAAATATCATGTTGTATATCTTTCCCTTTCAAAACACGCCTATTATCTTGTAACTTAGGATTGAGAATGTGAGCAATGACTTTTTTGTTTGCATTTCGATGATTAGGATAAGTTTGAGTTTTGGGACACGTGTGAACATCATTCATCCGTATTATTTGAAACAAATCTGTATTACCCCAACGCTTAGCATGAATTGACCATGCACATTCCTTAAAATGATAACATTTTCGTTCATACCTATTCGGATCTGTTCTTTGTGATACAAATTGGTAACCCTCTTGTATAGCTTTTAACCTAACCGCCAAGTCTAAAGCTTCCTTATTATCAAAAGTATTACCAATTTTTACTTCTGAATCTTTTTTATAATGCGTAGAAATCAGTGGTTTGGACTTGTATAATGGTGTTTCTGGAATGTCAGGCTTAAATGTCATGAAATTTTTTAATTTATGTAAAAAAGGTTGTGGGTTTTCATCTACACCATCAAAGCAATCATTTTGTTCATTTTCATTTTCGTCATATGTTCCGAACGCAAATGAAGATTCTGGTTTTGTGAAATTAGGGTCATTTTTATGAACAAATTCATTGCTTTTAGCATTATATTCGAATTGAACATATGGGTCATCATTGAAATAAGACGTATTCGTATGATTGTTATTAAAAAATGATGTGTTCCTTTCTTCATTAGATGACCCGATGTTTTCAAAAGGCGACTGTTCCATAAAATTGTAAAACATATGATTTTGATTCGTTGACATAAAATTGATAGTTTCTTGTGTTTTTTTAGATTGACAAACATACAAATGTGTTATTTCATCACTTCTACAAGCACAGTCAACAAAAAATTTTACCTCTTCGTTGTCTGTGATTTCCATCCTACTATCAAATGAAGGGAGACTAACCGATATATTTATTCGGTCATCTTCTTCCATATTAAATTTCTTCTTAAGCATTTCGTGTAACTTTGCGTATGACATATCATCAGGGTAGTGAACCTTCCATAATGGTGCAGTAGCACTTTGAAGGTCATTGTTTGATTTTTAATATTTGTGTATGAAACAATGTAATGTTGGTGTTGAAGTTGAAACCCAACAATGTTGTTTATATATTGTGACCAACTACTGTATTTATTATACAACATGTCATTGAATGCCTTATTTGTACAATTATTTTAGGGTTAAATTAATTTCATTCATTTAAATTAAAATACAAATCACATTACAAACAATAGTACATAAATGCAGCCTCGCTTCGTTTCCCTGAAATGTATTAAACATCTAAAACTTTTGACATTTGAATTCATATTTGTGTAAGATAGAATTATGATGGTTGATTAGTTACAAAATATGGCTTAAATAGAAGTAAAGCATTCAGTGTAACATATTGTTTTCCTAGCTAACAGTGTATTATTAATTCAACAATGTGTTGTCAACTCGTTGTCATTAGAAACAAAAAATAAATTGTCATAATTCGCTTGAAATATTGAGTGATATATTTACAGTGACTTGTCAACTCATGAACAAAAACTGTCATAAGTCGCTCGAAATATTGAGTAAGTCGCTCGAAATATTGAGTGATATATTTAAGTGTCAGTGACTTGTCATTGTCAACTCATGAACAAAAACTGTCATAAGTCGCTCGAAATATTGAGTGATATATTTAAGTGTCAGTGACTTGTCATTGTCAACTCATGAACAAAAACTGTCATAAGTCGCTCGAAATATTGAGTAAGTCGCTGAAAATATTGAGTGATATATTTAAGTGACTTGTCTCATTTAAACAAAAAATAAATTGTCATAATTCGCTTGAAATATTGAGTGATATATTTAAGTGTCAGTGACTTGTCATTGTCAACTCATGAACAAAAACTGTCATTGTCATGTTTTAAATTTTGACATCAACTTTTCCCTTATAAGTACTCCTTTATCAATAACTTCTAATTCAACTCACTCAAATGAATACCAATTTCAATAACGATAATGAACCATGGGAACTGAGTCTTGATATAGATGATTCTGATCTCCATTTAACACCAGTGATGCACCCCTCTTCTAGCACACGGTTTGAACCAAGTCCCTCAACCCCAAATACAGTTAGGATAATACCCGCTCCTGTATGTACTGTTCAACCAGACACACCAATCGGGTATTGTCCAAATCCAGTTAGGATAATACCCGGTCCTGCGGGTATTGTTCAGCAAGCCAAGCTGCTTAAAGAAAAAGTTTTCATTCTTGATTCGGACGGGGCTTTAATGTCGACACAAGAATATATGCAAAAACTAGTTGAGGATGTGGTTGAGGATGATGATTTTAATATTGGGGCTTGGGTTAGTTCCACTAACTATATTATTGCTAATGGTGGCAATGTAATTGGATGTTTGGGAGACATTGAAAATTTTCTGAAAAAGGGAAAACTTGACCAAGTTGTTGCAATTGTCAAGTCTTGTTCTCCGACTGTGCTTGGCGATCTCACGGTGACTATGAAAGATCTCTCTGGTACAATACCTGGAACTGTACATCACAAAGTCATTGATGGAGGTGGTTATGGAAATGATATTACTATGGGAGCTGCTTTGATACTTGCTAATGTTTCAGTTTTTTCTCCAAAACCATCAATGCATTACCTTAACATTACAAAGAGAAACGTGGTTAAGGTTTTCCGTAAGGATACGGTACTTGGGAGTAGCAGTGGTTAATTCATTACCTTTTATTATTATTATTATGTATTGTGATCTTTTATTATTATGTAACGTTTTTATTATAATTATGTTATGTTTTTATGATAATTGAGAGATTTACAACCATTTACCAAGACGTGTAATGCTTGTTTACGTCTATGCCTACTTTATATTGTCTATTTAAGTCATCTACCAACTCTGAAATTACCATGACAATAACGAAGTTAAATGTTAAATACATACAATATCATTTTATTATCTTCGTTACATAAGATTTTATAAACCTTAAACTAATCATAGCCACATTCTTGAGTATCCTCACAACGACAGTTGTACAACCTAAGACACATTTGAACTCTAAAGTCGCTGAAGAAAAAATTTGGATCAACGTTATATAATACTGGCGCCCGACCCATAAAAAGGCTTTCTATCACCCAACACGTAACAACTCCACAATCCGAACTGTTTCCTTGTTGTGGGCTCGCGAACTCCAAACCGTCATTGTATACTAACTCGAAATTGTATGGTTGACGCCCTGTCCTTTCAAAGTGCCCAGCTTTTTCCAAAAGGACATTCAACACATTGGTCCATTTCGATATATGATCCATTAACTGTTTCTTTCGATGTGGGTTATTCAAAGAGTCGATTACATGAATTGTGGACCACCGTAAATTTAGTACACCGGTTACCCAGTGATCACCTCCAGAATTGATGGGCATATAGACCTACAAAGATAATTCAATTAATTCAATTTCATTAAATTATGAAATACTCATCGTATTTAACCACAAATACTTACAATATCTACATCATCCCATGAAGGGTAGGGACGCGACGATCCATCCAACATTCCTATAAGATGAAAATCGGTCTCTATCACGAACTTATTTGACTTCTCTATCATGACTGAAGTCCTTGTTTTGGCAACTATATAACGAGCACCAGGTGGCCTATCTCTAATCATCAACTCCATCCAAAAATTGATATGCTGATTAAAAATATCAAATACAATCATTTTTCTTGTTTAAAACATAATTTTATAGTTTTTATAAACATTTATTAAAAAACTTACATCCTCCGACAACCAAGCAAAACGTTGATAGTTATTCTTCGTATTATTACCTCCCTTACACACGTAAGGAACTAGGTCTCGCCAAAACTGTTCCTCAACTACAAATCCTTTAATACCGCAATCTAAAAATACTAGTTTTGGCGACCCCAAGAAAGTCATACAGTCAACATACTGGTTTCGGACAACCTACACAACCAGAATTAAAAAAATATAAATAAACATTTATAACTTACGTTATTATATTCAATAATACTCTTACAATTACCTTATTAGGGTCCACGTTATGTAATGAAATGTAGACATCGGTATCATGTGACCCCATATAAACCAGATCTTCCACCGGTGAATTTAAATCAATACCCGCCTTTTCAATATTAAAAGCTGAAACTTTGTCGCTCCTCGTCTTATTTCTAGTATTATTAGCCCGCTTCTTAGGTGCGACCGTAGTTGTTGGCATACAAGTGAATGGGCTAAGCTGATATTTGCTTGGGAAAGTCTCTCTCTTACCTCGAGGCATTTCATCCTAGAAAGCAGATAAAAATTTCATTTATTAGTATATCATCATTAGTATAACTATTAGAATACAACCTCAATCAAGAATAGTTATTGGATTACCCGATTGACTACACCAACATCATGATTTTGTGATGGACCAGCCTGATTGGTAGATGAACACAGGGGAAATCCTTGTTGTGACAGAGGGGTCACAATATGAGGAGTGGCGGGAATTACTGAGGGACGCGCCTGATTGGTAGAAGACCATGGGGCAAATCCTTGTAGTGGCATAGGGGTCGCAATTTTTGGAGTGCCGTGATGAGAGGTAGGATGCCGAGACGAAATTGGCTCCTCAAACGTCTTCGGATACGTTGGGGTCCTTTGGGCCATGTCAAAAAACGAACTGCTAGACTGCTTCGTTAAGGTTTTAGGCCCGTCCTGTTGCAACCCCTAAATACAAGATCAATATATTTAGTTAGTTTTTAAATTAACAAATGAAGATTATATTCATAATATAAATACCTCCGTGTTTTGAAGAACGCTAAAATCAAAGTCGGATAACCCATAGTGTTCAGGAACTTCCATCGGTTTTGGTTGTGATTGTCCCTGCATTAAATATTTAAACAATTAATTATCAACTGATATTTCGTTTATATATTTAACCTCGCAGAATTAAACGTAGACAATTTACCTGATAAAACTTATACACTTTCTTCAGCATCTTTTCGTGGGCTTCATTCTTTTTCTTCAACTCCTTTATAGAATTAATCAATTCATCATAACGTGGATCAACGTTTTTTGGAACATCAAATCGACTTGGTAGTTTTACAGGCGTCGGTATCGGTGGTGCTTCATGAATACGACCATCAAAAAATTCTCGACTACGAACCCACCACTCTGCTCTAGCCTCAAAGGCATCTGGTCTCAATCTTCTATTAGGTCGAGCTCCCTTAAATATAAAAAGGACAATAACTAAACATTAACAAACCTAATCCAATAAACATTAAAATGGTAGATCCAAAAATAAACTGCATAATTAAATGAAACTCACATCAAAAAAATTACGAAGAAATTTTCGTTGGAATGTCGTAACTCTAGACCACGCAACTGATCTTGGATAACATTGTTGATGTGCATAATATCTAAGGGCCGGTACGTTATACGCTTCCAATATCCACGTCTAAAAAAATAATTTCTTTACATTCGTTAACAATATACATACACATAAAAATTACAAATTAAAAAACGACATACCTTAAAGGCCCATGTAAAGCCCGACAATGTATACTTAGCAGCACGAGGAATAGGACGATTTTGGGCCGCATACAATTTTTCCGCACGTACTACGTTCGCATTTTCTAACTGGTCGTACAATTGAGCCCAAACCAACGTACCCCAAGGATAAATTTCCCAAGTTCCATTTTTATCATCTATTAACCTCAACCACCAATCTGGGATATTATGTGCTAGCTGACGACCTAATAATACAAAATGCAAAACAGCTAACTGACAAACAGCAACAGCAACCTCGTCATGCAGGTTATCAAACTCTTCACCATTAATAATATCTAACAACATTTGACCATTTACATGCCCACCATCTTTATCTGAGTCAAACACTAGTCTCCTAAATGGAATAGGCCCCACTTCATAGCGATCACTAAATTCCGGACCAAACCTTAACCCCGTTATGAGGCAAAACTCCTCCCGCCCAAATTCTATGTAATGACCATTTACATGGTAAGTAAGAGGAACGACAACTGTGTCTTCAGGTGACCTCTCAACTTGCCGACAACTCATAAAATGTATTAATACACAATTCTCTTGAGAATCATCTAAATCTAACAACCAACCAAAACACGTTTTCCTAAATAATTCTTCCCTAAAAGTGTTCCTAAATTTTTTTCTAATCTCTTTAATCAACGTTAGCTTACTTCTACACGTCAAACTCACGGGATCATCCTAAACAAACATAATAGTATATATTACTACACATATATATAACAATAAAACACTAACAATGATAATGTAATAATACAAAAAAAAACTAACAATAAAACACTAACCTCGTAATTCTCCATATTCAACAACACAACACCACTACCAAATAACAACCACAACAGCAGCACCACACCACCACCACAGCACCACCACAACACCACCACAGCCCCACCACCACACCACCACAGGAGCACCACCACCAAAAGCACTACACAACCACCACAACAGAATTACCACCACTACCACTTTTTTTTTTCGGGCACCACCACCAGAAGCACTTTTTTTCTTAACACTAACAATGATAAATTCGGTGATACAAACAAAATTCGAGCGACATGTGAATATATTAAAAAACCTGCATGTTTAGTCATTCAAACCGTCGAATCAACTTCTCTTCCCCAAGCAAATGTCGCTCGAATTAAACACATTTCGCTCAAAATGTTGAGCGAAATACTTTTTTTTAAATTGATACCAGCCCGACACTTGTAATTTCGCTCAAAATTTTAAATACCACTCGAATTGTTGAGCGACATGTTTGCCCTATTTCGTAATTTCATTTTTTTTGTCCTCTGCGTGAAAACAACTTCAAAATATGTCCGGTTTGGTAATTTCGCAATTGAGATCATAGGCCCGTCAACTCGTCTTCGTTTCGGCCAAACCATCAACATATCGATGCATGAATCAAAATATATTTCTTACAAACATTGTAGCATGAAAATAAACCTATTTTCAAAACAAATTGTTTTCTTAAAAACCTGAACGAATTTGAAATTTATGAAAAACGTAGGTGCTTTTTCCACCATGTTCCCATTCTGCCGAGTTTTAATTGTACTATTAATCTCATCTTAGAGTAAACGGTATGGTATACGAGTGTAGCTCGCACATTCGACGTGGAGTTGCCATTTTGCTCGCCATCATAAACCATGTAGCTTCGCCACTTCTGATAATGGGTATCTCAACGTTGAGACGATTAAATAACGACAAAAAAACGTAAACGTAAAAAAACCAGACCTTGCCACTTTTAAAAAAATTTAATAAATTTTAACTTATACCCTTTTATTTATACTATAAATACCACTTTTTTTTCCTATAATTTCACACTTAATCCCAACTAAAATTATAAAATATAACGTGTTAATTTTTGTTTAAATACTTGTCGCGTTCACATACCGATTATAAAGTCGAAGCTTTGTCCAAACTATTTGACGAAGAGAAGGTTCAACAGAACGCGATTCTGATTTACCGTGCAATTTGAAATGCATGCATACTAATGACGATCTTAAGAAAAGCCTTAGAGAAATGTAAGACATTCCACAAGAGAGCCGTGCGTTGATCGACACTTTCAGAAAAGAAGGTTCTGATAAAATTACGAGCTGAATCTTTCTATGGATGGAAAGCGGCAAAACTAAGAAAAACAAATAATCTAAGTTGCTTGTCTACTGAAAAAATACAACGACCGCTCACAAACCCATATAGGTTTCGTCATCACAGCTGAGTTATATCTTACTGAAAGAGATACATCAACTACATCTAATGAAAGAAGCCTTTAAGAGAAAACATAGAAGAAAAAGAAAGGGATAAAAAAACACGGGAGAAAAAAATTAGGCAAAAACATGCTGATGAGATGAATTCTTTATGGAATTGGGAATGGTTGAAATAGTTCAGAATAACAGTGAGAGTAATAATCTAGGAATTTTATGTAACGTTTTATGAAGAGAGAACTATTAAAGAGTTTAATTTATGTGGGGTAAAACTCCAATACGATACGTTTTGTAGCGAGTCCTTAGGAAACTCTGTTGGTATCCTATGTATATGGGAATTGCAATTTTCAAAGAATATTAACACTAAAAAATACGATCGGATAATTTTTCATGAGCTATTTATGGAACGTGCTTCCTACCAATGCCTAAACTTGTTTATTGCTAGTTATGCTCCTCAAACAAACTTCAAGCATAAAGGAAGTTAGGACTAATATCTCTAACATAGTTTGGGCGTTGGAATGGGGAGACTATTATTAGGGAGATTTGTAATGAATTCGATCTAGCGAGAGAAACGAACTGGATCCTGTTTAATCCGTATAGCGCTAGATACTTGGATGCTTTAATTTCTAACGCGGGGCTTTCCGATGTTTACTTTGGAAGGATATGCATTTACAATGGGCTCATCCCTCTTCGGCTTCTAAAATTAGCAAACTAGATCTTTTCTAGTTGCAGATGGTATTTGTTCTCTATCTTCCGTCCAGTACAAGCCATTTGCCCTCGACCGTCACCTATCGGACCATCGTCCAATCCTGCGTTCGGTGAAGTCAAGTTGGATTTTCGGACCATCTCCGTTTCGATTTTATCATTCAATAGGTTTGATTATCGGTTTGATGATATGATTAAATTAGTCATGGCACTCGTTTCCCTCACTCGGATACTATCGGGAGATTTCGTTATTAATAAAAAAACTACCAGATCTATACAGAAAATAATTCGTAGCTGGATTAAGCCAAGAGCTCGAAATATCAGGTTCAAAAAAATAATGGATGTTCAGAATTGGGGGCGATTGACAAAGATATGGATCATGGGGTTTTTGACGATGATACTGTTTTTCGTCGATTCGAACTGAAACATAAACTTCTTAATGTTTCTGAGATGGAATCGAAAGATAATTTTCAGAAATCTAAAGTCAAGTGGGCGGTAGAGGGGGATGAAAACTCAAAATTCTTCCATGGCATCATCAATAAAAGGAGAGCTCAGCTAGCGATTCGGGGCATTTTCGTTGATGGATTTTGGGAAACAGAACCAGGGTTTGATTAAAGACGCTTTTTTTAACCACTTTGCTTCTCGATTAAAAACCTGCCAATCACAGATTTAAATTAAATGTTGAGGTTAATATGAAAGTTGCACCAAAATATCAAATGGAAGATTAGAGAGAAAGTGTTCGCGCGATTGAAATCCGGAGGGCTTTGTGGAGCTGTGGTGATAATAAATCGTCCGGGCCCCATGCTTCACCTTTGAATTTTTAAGAATAGTGGATTGTAGTGGGCTCACTTTGCGAGGCGGTCGAATAGATTTTCGTTAACAGCTCTTTTTCAAAAGATGTAATTCTTCCTTTGTAGCCCTAATGCCCAAAGCGTCATGGATGGTAATTTCCGTAATGATTTTTCGCCGATAATGGATTGGGAGTGTATACAAGTGTTACCAAGGTACTTGCCAATAGATTACTCCGTCTTGCGGATCTCTCTCCGATACCCAATCCCTTTTGTTGCTGGAAGACAAATTTAGATCCCGTTATTCTTGTGAAAGTCTCCATTGGTGTTAAAGGAAAGAACAAAAAGGCGTTGTTCTTTAAAGTCCGATTTTGCAAAGCAACGACTCGGTTCGTTGGGATTACTTAGTAGAAGTGCTTGAAGGGGGTTGGTTGGGGCGAACGTGGTTAAATTTGGATTCGGTCTCTTACTTTCTGCAAGGCTGCTATCTTGATTAATGGAAGCCTTCTAAAGAGTAGTCGTCCATCGTGGTCTCAAAAAAGGAGTATCCTCTTTGCGCCATATCTCTTGATCTTAATCATGGAATCTCTTCATTATCTTTTCAACCGGGGGTGGTAGACGAGGGCTCGTGCAAAGGTATCAATTACCGGTTGCGTTATCCTGATCCTCAACCTCTTTTAATGCAGACACGCTAAATGTTTTATAGGTAAAGGGTCCAATGAAAATCTGAGGTATTATCAACATTTTTAAGAGCTGTCCTTTCTTGCTTCTGGACTTCAAATAAGTATCCTTAAAAGTCAACTGTTGGGTGTGGCGTTCCGCACCAAGTGGTAAGAGCAGGCACCTCTTTTGATAGGTTGTGCTATATGAGCAACAAATTTCCTACTAGGCGTTATGGGGGGAGAATACCTCTTCTCGTATTAAGGCTTGGTATGACGTATTTCTAAGCTTAGAGCTCGCCTCGCTTAAGTGGAAGTGAAACCCTTTCGGATAGGCGGTCGTACTAACTCTCCTTGAAATCCGTTCTTGGGGCATACGCCGAGTTTTTTTTTTTAATTGATACTAGCCCGACACTTGTAATTTCGCTCAAAATTTTAAATACCACTCGAATTATTGAGCGACATGTTTGTCCTATTTCGTAATTCCATTTTTTTTTGTCCTCTGCGTGAAAACAACTTCAAAATATGTCCGGTTTGGTAATTTTCGCAATTTGAGATCATAGTCGTCAACTCGTCATCGTTTTCGGCAACCATCAACATATCCGATTCATGCATCAAATATATTTCATTACAAACATTTAGCATGAAAAACTATTTTCAAAACAAATTGTTTCTTAAAAACTGTGAACGAATTAATTTATGAACGTAGGTGGCTTTTCCACATTTCCCATTATGCGAGTTTAATTGTACTATTAAGTCTCAATCTTAGAGTAAACGGTATGGTAACGAGTGTAGCTCGCCACATTCGACGTAGCTTTGCCATTTTGCTCGCCATCATACCATGTAGCTTCGCCACTTCTGAAAACTGGGTATCTCATCGTTGAGACGAGTTAAATAAAGACAAAAAACTTAAACGTTAAAAAACCATCCGTTGCCACTTTTTTTAAAAAAAATTAATTAAATTTTAAATTATACCCTTTTTATACTATAAATACCACTCTTTTTTTACCTATAATTTTCACACTTAATCCCAAACAAAAATTATAAAATATAACTTATTAAGTTTTTTTAAATAGCTTGTTCGCTTTCACATACCGATTATAAAGTCGAAGCTTTGGTTCAAAAACTAATTGACGAAGATAAGGTTCATCAGAACGCGATTCTGGATTTAGCCTTGCAATTTGAAAATGCATGCATAGCTAAAGACGATCTAAGAAAAGCTTACGAGAAATGTAATGACATTCCACAAGAGAGCCGTGCTTTGATCGACACTTTCATAAAAGAAGGTTCTGATAAAGATTACGAGCTGAATCTTTCTATGTATGGAAAGGCGGCAAAACTAGAAAAACAAATGAATGCTAAGTTAGCTTGTCTACTGAAAAAATACAACTACCGCTCACAAACCCATATAGGTTGTTCGTCATCACAGGCTGATTTATATCTTACTGAGAAAGAGATACATCAACTACATCTAGATGAAGAAGCCTTAAGAGAAACATTAGAAGAAAAAGTAATGGATAAAAAAACACGGGAGGAAAAAATTAGGCAAAAACAAGCTGATGATGATGAATTCTTTATGGAATTGGGATGGTGAAATATGATTCAGAATAAGAGTGAGATTAATAATCTAGGAATTTATGTAACGTTTTATTAAGAGTGAACTATTTTGAATGTAATGTTTTTGATGAGGTGTTATTTTATACACTTTTTCGGGGTCATTTAACCTCGTGAAATCGTGCATTTATGCCCAAAATAGGTACTTAATCGTTCCTTTTTAGGTATTTAGCATTTGAAAGGCATTTGGAGGAAATACGCGTGACTTGGGCTCATTTGAAAAAGAAACGGACAAGACTACGGACCTACACCAACATCTTTCAAGATTATGTTCTCAGCGGCTAGAGATGGCGTCATAGATTACACGTGACGCCGTCACAACTCTTACCAAGACGGCGTCACAAGAATCCACGACGGCGTCAGAATGCACGACCCAACCCATTATCTAGAATATTATATTCATGACGACGTCACAATTAAAACGCGACGCCGTCACAGCGATTTTCCTATATTTACAAATCCGTTTTTTGGGTTTTAAGTGTGTAACTTTAGAGTAAAAGAAAGGGACGAACCCTAGTTAGTTTAGCAGCTGTTAGGGATGATTTTAGGGCCTCAAAACCCTATTTTGCTCTCTTCAATTCATGTTTTAATCAAGTAAGACTATCTTAATCATTCAATATGTCTTGTTATGTGATTATTATTTGTTCTTGCTTTATCTTTAACATGTTTGGCTAAACCTTCTATTGTGTTTATTTATGATTGTATGAAACCTAGAATGTAGATCTTAGTGGTGTTGCTTCTTATGATGAATATGCATGTTAGGTCTTAGAAAACTAGCTTTTGTCTGTATCGATGTTGATATGTTTAGGAAAACATGATTGTGTAGAAAGGATACCATCGGGTAACAGTCTTCATACTACCTTACTTGTGTGTTGCCTTAACGGAATATTAAATAGACGGCGGGTTCGTGTAATTCGTTCATAACCTAGGAAATAATTACATAGATCATCACAAGTGTGACAAAGCAACAACACCAGGAGAAGCAATCTAGAAAGTAATACATGATTAAATAAACACAGTCTTTTATTATATTGTTATCACCGGTAGCTTAGTTTATATTTAGTTTATTATCTAAAACCAAACCAATCTCTCAAATATATGATTTACCGCTTTCATAAAATATAAAAATACAAAAATAATATTCTCTCAACCCTTAGAATTCTGTTAGACCGTGATCAAGCCTTCCTCAACCTATTCCCTGAGTGAACGATAACAACCCTCCGAGTCTTGCCTATACTACTACTACAACGATTAGGTGCTCTGTCTATGGAGTTGTAAAACTTCGTGTTAAAGTCCTACGATGACCGCATCAAGTTTTTAGCGCCGCCTGGGGAATAGTTAGGCTTTGATCATAGTTTAGCTTAGTTCTACTTGCTTGAATCCTTTCAAGTGAGAATTTAATTTTCGCATATTAGCTTTCTTGTAGTCTATCTCTTCTTTGTGTTATCTGTTTCGTAACCCATTCTCGTCAACCACCATGAGAGACGAGAATCCTATCCGCACTCTTAGATACTACTCCAAACCTAGCTACGAGGGCTACAGGAATATCATTGAGCTCCCCGTAGGGAACAACGTGGTACCTCTACGATCTGACACCATCCGGTTGGTGCAAAACGGATGCTCATTCTACGGACTTCGGTCCGAGGAACAACGTGGACTCACTTGACCTTGACGATGAAAATAGGGAAAAAACGCGCCTGCGTTTATTTTAATTTTACCTTCTCGATCAAGCTAGAAATTGGATTGAGCGTCTTCCAGCAGGATCCATCACCACATGGGAGGATCTTACTACCCGATTCCTTGCTCAAATCTTTCCACCAGGAAGGACCGCAAAACTTCGCAACAATATCCTGATGTTCCAACAACATCATGAAGAATCTATATCAGAAGCATAGACTCGTTTCAAGGACTTACTCCAAAAAGTCCCTCATCATGGCATCGATCATTGGCTTCAAATCCAATTTTTTTATGATCATGTCTCCTTTCATCTTAAGTGTGAGATTGATCGCGCTGCCGGCGGAAACTCCGTAATAAGAATGCCAACAAATCTTGGGAAATCATTGAGAACCTCGCTCTCTATGACCACGAAGGCTGGGATGACACAAAAGAATTCGTCAAACCAGTCAAGGCTATCGCTACACCTCAAGGCATCCTAACAACACCCGACCGAAGGCTTCTTGAGCTTGAAGATCAAATTAACTTCTTACTAAAAGGGCCGCGACCGGTAGCCCTATCGAGCTCAACACACAACCCTCAAGCTTATGTCAATGCAGCCTATTCAATCTCTCACCTGAAAAATCAAAATGAATCACCAATACTGAACTCCTTCGCTTTTCGTGAACGTACAGGTCCAACTCCTCAGCCACAAGCACTAGAAACCACTTTCGAGGCTCGAGTAAGGGACTACATGGCAGCACACACCGAAAGAATGGAAAGATTTAAGAATGCCATTTTCAAGCAACGCGAGGAGATCAACGACAGAATGACTGAAATGTTCAGACTTCTCAAGGAACTCACAACCAGCAAAACCCTTGAGAAAGTATTGATAAGGGAAGAAGCCAAATCTTCCAACACCAAGAACGTGAACTCTATCTCTCTAGCAAGAGGAGAGAAGAAAGGAGTGATAAGACGAATGAGACACTCGACAACACTGTAAAACCGACCAGAACAGAAACGGGAATACCAGTAAAAGAAGCCGAAAGGAATAATAAAGCTGAGAACAAGCCGATAGAAAAGGCTGAGAAAGAAGAAGTAGTGGAAGCACCTAGTTCTCGGCTAGTAGAATATTATTTGAAGCATAGGATTAATGAAAAACTAATTTAAGGGCTTATCGATAATCCAGGTTCAACGACTCAGGAGCCCGAGTTGGAAAAGTGAAAGGAAAGACATATAATGTGTCACCTAGGGGCCTGTGTATGATG
Source organism: Tanacetum coccineum (assembly GCA_026074375.1). Taxonomy (NCBI): domain Eukaryota; kingdom Viridiplantae; phylum Streptophyta; class Magnoliopsida; order Asterales; family Asteraceae; genus Tanacetum; species Tanacetum coccineum. The sequence continues at coordinate 67,319 of BQNB010007921.1, read as the reverse complement.
CGATTCTCAAGAAAAAGATAACGAAGAAGGAAGACATCAGAGGAAACTTTGAATTACCTTGCAGCACAGGAGGTCTTAAGAACGTAAATGCCCTCATCGATCAAGGGTTCGATGTGAACGTCATGCCTTGCTCCACTTATATGAAACTTATGGACGAAAGACCTGCTAAGACTGACATTAAACTCTCACTAGCTAGCCACTCGTATATCTACCCTTTAGGAATAGCTGAGGACGTGTTAGTTGAGGTTGCCGAGCATATATACCCCATAGACTTCGTGATTCTAGACATTAAGGAAGATGAAAAGAGGCCTTTCATCCTAGGAGTACCGTTCCTAACAATGGTAAATGTCGTGATTAAGTTTGACAAGGGCACCATAACTCTAAGGTCTGGAAAGAGTAAGATAAGTTTCTATAGGATACCTGAACCCCTCTGTAAGACCGAAAGAGCAGTCAAGAACGACATAGAACCTATATCCCCCACTATGACCGTGAATAGACTAGTCCTAGAATGGGAAGAAAGGATAAGACTTCACCAAGAAAAGGAGATGGAGTTTGACCAACGGAGGAGCGAGAACTTTAAAAACGAGCATCCCGCTCTTACAAAAGTTGATGAAGAAGTGGAAGACGAAGGGAAAGTCACGTAAAAACGTATGACTTCGAGTCCAGCTACAAGACTCATAAATAAAGAAAAACGCTTTTGGGAGGCAACCCAACATTTACTTTTATCGCATATTAGGAGTGTCTTGTGTGTTTTAATTCTTTATAGTTTGTTTTATTATGTTTGAATTAGTTTGTAATCATGCTTTGTTTGTAACTTCGTCTTATTTGCAATCAAATGTATTTTGCAACAGAATAAAAGTAAGGGAATTTATCCGGTTTTAAAACCAATTGTCAAATCTCAGGTTTTATGCAGCCACTTGTACAGGAATTGACTTATGGAATCAAAAGAAAATTGTTCATAAAAAACAAAAATTTGGTTTTCACAGAACGTGGAGACGGCGTTACGATTTACAGGCGACGCCGTCACCACGACACCTGTGACGGGGTCAGGATTTTTCTGACGGCGTCAAACACCCAGGTCCAGAAAACTTAAAGTTTTTAATTATTTTTGAAAATAAAACTTGCATAACATTTAAAAAAATATACAATTCTGTTATAAACCTGCAAAACCCATGAGATTAATAATTCTCTCATCCTATTTTTACTTCTTTATCGAGTCAACCCTGATTTCATATTGTATATTTGTAAATCGCATATTTTATGCTTGGTGTAGTTGTCTTTGTCTTTGATTACAGGTTATATTTGATGAGAAGAAGCTTGGAAGTTCTTAGGAAGTTTCATTGGATGATTCTTGGATGACAATTTAACCAGTTAGCGCATGTTTCTTCTCCATTATTAAGCAAACCAGGGGAGTACTAGTTTCTTTTACTTGTTTTCTTTTCCCTTTAATTCTTTTTTACGGGTACCTTTATAGAACATTGGGGACAATGTTCAACTTAAGTGTAGGAGGAAATAAGCCTTAGAAACTAATATTTTATTTGCCATTTGCTTTCTCTTTAAAA